>JAXCGZ010006930.1:12500-17500 GCA_037179515.1 Halocaridina rubra | reverse complement strand
ATATGAAGGCCACTATGTTCATATTACAGTTTCCCCAACCTCTCTTGTGGTTTCATTTTCGCACTTAATTCAACTCCCAATCTCATTTGGGACCAACAATAACCAAATAAGCACATTGCCACATTTGAAAACATGAATAATTTTTACCCCAAACGGGACTTGAACCTGGGACTTATAATTACTAAGCCAAGGCGCTTCCGAATTCACTACAGAAGTTAAAAGGAAACAAACCTTACAGCTTTTATTTGCTATATTAGGAAAGAACACATTCTATCTGAATGCCACCATGTTCATATTTCAATTTCCCCAACTCACTCGTGGCTTCGTTTTCGCATTTAAAGCAACCCCCAATTCCATTCGGGACCAATAATAACCAAATAAGCACATTACCATATGAGAAAATATGAATCATATTTACCCCGACCCTGACTTGAACCTGGGACTTATAATTACTAAGCCAATGCGCTACCAACTGCACCACAGAACGTTAAAACGATACAGACTTTAAAGCTTATATCTTTTATATTAGGAGTGAACACATTCTGTCTGAATGCCACTAAGTTCATATTAAAGTTTCCTCAACCTCACTCGTGATTTTGTTTTCTTATTTAATTCAACTCCCAATCTCATTCGGGACCAACAATAACCAAATAAGCCCATTACCATATGTGAAAACATGAATAATTTTTACCCAGACCGGGACTTGAACATGGGATTTATAATTACCAAGCCAAGGCACTTCCAACTTTATCTTCTTTTCCTCCTGATGACCCTATTGTCTTCGAAACTAACGAGATTTACCCTCATAATTCTATCAATATATTAGGAATCCATAAAGCTTCTAGCTTGTCTTGGAGAAATCACAATCCAAATTTCTAAATCTTCATCCAAATATTTGGGGTTTTTGTTTCGTTTTCGTCATTACTTTTCCTCTTTACAGCTACTTAAAATGTCTTATACATACCTGCTTAGAATACTGCTCACACCTCTGGGGTGCTTCTTCTTATACTTATCTCCTTGATGTGGTTAAACCTAAGACAGTCACATTCATTAATGATTTTTCTCTTAGAGGCATCAAATTTAATTAAATTTTGAATGCCTCACTCAGATACCCTCTGCAAATCGAAGTTGAGAGTAAAACATACATACATATACCTTGGCTGTTTCCCCCTTTAATTGGGGGGTAGCCGACATCAAGAAAGGAAAACAAATAGGGGGATTACTTTGCTCTATGGGCAATGATGAGGGAGCTAGCGACCGTTCAGATGGCACTGCTGGAGTGCCACAGCCCATCCTCCCGGCTCTTTCACAACCTGTGTCGCATCACAACTGCCAGCTCCTCCTACTGCCCCTACCACAGGGGTATCTCTGTAAGATGCAGCCCCGTGGTAACAGCAGATGCCCATCAGAGCCGCGTCACAATCACTCGCCACTCATTCCTATTCCTAGCACGCTCGCTTGCTTCCCTCACATCCATCCTCCTATCATTCAGGGCTCTCCTTACTCCATCCATCCATCCAAACCTAGGCCTCCCTCTAGCATTTCTCCCATCAACTCTTGCATTCATCACCTTTATCAGCAGCCTTTCATCATCCATCCTTTCCACATGGCCAAACCATCTCAGAACATTCATATCTACTCTGGCTGCAATTTCTCTCCTCACACCCGTTCTTGCTCTCACCACTTCATTCATAACCCTATCCAATCGAGATACACCAATTATACTCCTCAGGCATTTCATCTCAAACACATTTAGTTTCCGTCTCTCACTTACTTTCATACCCCATAACTCTGATCCATACATCACAGTTGGCACAACCACTTTCTCATAGAAAACTTTCTTAACATTCATTTCCAACCCTCTATTCTTCATCACTCCTTTCAATGCACCCAACACTTTACATCCTTCATTCACTCTGTGACACACATCTGCTTCCATTCCACCATTTGCAGCTATAACCGAGCATAAATACTTAAACTGATTAACCTCCTCAAGTGTCTCTCCATTCAACATAACATTCAATCCAGCGCCATCCTCATTTCTTGTACACCTCATAACCTTACTCTTTCCCACATTCACTCGCAGCTTCCTTCTCTCACACACCATTCCAAATTCTGACACTAACTGACACAGCTTTTCCTTTGAATCTGCCACCACCACAGTATCATCTCCAAACAGCAACTGATTCAGCTCCCAGTCGTTATCATCCCCATCTACCATTTTCAAAACTCGACCACGCACTCGCTCATTCACCTCTTTTACAACTCCATCAATATACAAATTGAACAGCCATGGTGACATCACACATCCCTGTCTCAGTCCCACACTCACTGGAAACCACTCACTCACTTCATTCCCTACAATAACACATATATATTAAACACTCTCACTAACCATTCCAATGCAGTCACACCCCCTTCTTTCAACATCTCCGCTCTCACACCATCCATTCCAGGTGCTTTACCTGCTTTCGCTTCATACAATACCCTTTTCACCTCCTCTCTTGTAATCTCTCTCTCATTTTCATCTCCCATTAATGGCCCTTGAACCCCTCCCACTGCCACTATAGCTGCCTCTCTATCTTCCTCAACATTCAGCAAGCACTCAAAATATTCTGCCCATGTTTTCCTTGCATCGTTCCCTCTTAACATCTGTCCATTCACATCTTTCACTGTCTCTTCCATCCTCGATACCCTTCCTTGCTCTCTTAACTTCTTTCCAAAACTTCTTTTTATTCTCCTCATATGACCTACTAAAATCCTGTCCCCACCTAACATTTGCCAACCTCTGCTCTTCCTCTACCTTCCGCTTGGTTTCCACATTTTTCTCCCAATATCTTTCATACTTCTCCCTACTTTTACACTGCAGCCATTCCTCAAAAGCCCTCTTTTTCTCTTCCACCTTCATTTTCACCCCTTCATTCCACCACTCGCTGCCCCTCCTCATGCCACCTCCAACAAACCTCTTTCCACTCACATCACTTGCATGTCCCACAAAACATTCTTTCATCAACCCCCATTCCTACCCTAACTCCTCAACTTCTCTTTCTTTCACCCTGTCATATGCCACTCTCAACCTGTCCTGATATTCCTGTCTCTTCTCTGGCTTTTTCAACTCTTCCACCTTCACTATTTCCCTTCTACATCCCCCCACACTATTTCCCCACTCTTTTGCTACTACCACTTTTGCTTCAACCAAAATATGATCAGACTTCCCAACAGCCACACCCCTGAATGCATGTACATCTTTCACTCTACCAATCATGCTCTTTGCTACCAACACATAATCCATCAATGCACTTTCTTTCACTCTTCCATTTGCCACTCTCATCCATGTATACTTATTTATTAACTTCTTCTTAAATAAACTATTACCTATCACCAACTCTTGCTCCACACACATATCTAACAGTCTCTCGCCACTCTCATTCCCACCTGGTACCCCATACTTTCCTACAACACCTTCTATCTCTCCATCACCCACTCTGGCATTCAAATCACCCAACACAACTACATAGTTCCTTCTACTCAGACCATCCACACATCTAGTTAACTCATTCCAGAATTCATCCCGCTCTTCCTCACTTCTGTCACATCCTGGCCCATACGCACTAACAAAAGCCCAACATTCCCTTCCTATCCTAGCCCTCACCCACATCAGCCTAGATGACACTTCTTTCCATTCCACTACCTGATTTACCATCCATTCACTCAGCAATAATGCCACACCTTCTCTCGCTCTACCCCTTTCAACCCCAGACACCCTACCCGTCACATCACCAAATGCCACTTCTCCTTTTCCTTTCATCTTCGTCTCACACAATGCCAATACATCCATCCTCCTCTTACCAAACATATATCTAATCTCACATCTTTTGCTCTCTATCGTACTACAACCACGCACATTTAGACACCCCAAAACTAGAGTTTGGGGAGAAGTTATTCTCCCCTCTACTCCCCTTCTTCTTTGACGTCTCGCAAGAGGTTGATACAAGGGGGGGGGATTCTTAGTCCCCCCACCCCGTCCACTTTTAGTCGCCTTTTACGACACGCAGGGAATATGGTGAGGCTATTCTTTGATATTGTGCCCGCCCCACAGTCTCATATCACAGAAGAAAGAGTGATATGAGACTGATTACGAGTAGCAGATGAAGGTTGTGAAGAATAGACAGAGGAAAAGTGATGGGTAGAATCTTCAGCAAAGGCATGAAGAAGAGAGGAAGATAGGGATTGTTGAAGATCATTGATGAAGAGAAGGAACAGAGTAGGTAAAGAACAGAGCCCCATGGAACACCACTTGTAACAGAGAAAGGGTTAGATGCCACACCATCAACAACTACAGACATAAAACGGTCAGAAAGAAAACTGGAAGTCAAGGAACAGACAGAAGGGGTAAAGCCATAGGCAAGGAGTTTGGAAAACAGAGCCTTGTCCTAGACTCCATCAAAAGACTTATAGATATCAAGGGCGACGATAAAGAATTCCTCATAGTTCCTCAGATAAGATGACCATACATGAGAAAGATAGGGTAGGTCACCAGTGGATCTTGCCTTGCGGAAGCCGTACTGGTGTTCGGAAATAAGTGAGATAAATTCAAGGTGCTTCAGGAAGTGAGCACTGAACAAAGTTTTGAAAACTTTGGCAATAGAGGAGATTAGGGTAATAGGTCGGTGGTTTGAAGGAATAGAGCGGTCACCCTTCATAGGAGCAGGTTGAACTAGAGCATGCTTCCAAATGAAGGATAGATACTGGTTGACAGAATGATGCGGAAAAGACGGCAAAGCATGGGAGCCAGTTAATTTGCAAACTCCTTAAGGAACCTTGCAGGGATACCATCGGGACCAGATGCCTTGTTTGTCTTTAACGAGCGAAGAACCTCATGAACTTTGCATGAAGAAAGGATAAGGGAGAGCATAGGGTTAGATAGGGGGGAAGATTGAGGAACAGGTGTGCTGGAATCGTTTATGGAAGAGTTGGCAGAAAAATGAGAGTCAAAGAGA
>JAXCGZ010006930.1:0-7500 GCA_037179515.1 Halocaridina rubra | reverse complement strand
AGTGAGGTAGAGTTTGGCAAAGGCGGTATTATCATTCTCATAAACCCAAAATAATGATTCCTAAATTATCAACTTGAATAGTTTTATGGTACCCTAATAAGCGTATAAAGTCTAGAAGCTAATGGTATCGTCATGAGCTCGCATAATATTTAAGGATAATTTGCTTATGGAAGGGCGTTCAGCTACCTTCAAGTCCATCCATTCATTTGTATGTACAAAGATAATAATTCCCGTTGCAACTAAAATACATTCGTTTATCTCCATACTTCATGTTTTTATGATGAGAGACATAACAAAAAATCAAAGTGGAGGATGAACAAAATGGTTATTTGCTGTAGAATAACAAGAAAATGGCCTCGGTTGCAAACCGATTGAAAACCAAGATCCAGGGTATAAGAATGTGAGATTTTGGCGCGATTGCAGTCAGCAAAAGGCCAGAAAATGATTCTTTAACACTTCACCTTGGGGTTTCCTAAGCCATATTTACACCATCCACTGACAAAAACAAGAATGAAATTTCAACGAAGACTTCCGGAAAAGTGGAAAGCAATACACAATCTCTCTCTCTCTCTCTCTCTCTCTCTCTCTCTCTCTCTCTCTCTCTCTCTCTCTCTCTCTCTCTCTCTCTCTCTCCTCTCTCTCTCTCTCTCTCTCTCTCTCTCTCTCTCTCTCTCTCTCTCTCTCTCTCCCCCCCTCTCTCTCTCTCTCTCTGTTACTGAAGCTGTTCCTTACCTTTCGAATTTATGAAGCAATAAATGAAATTTATAACATCATATTTTGTTGATAAACACCCTTTTATGAGTGGAGATCTTTCACAGAACTTTTTAGGCCCCATTTTTCAAAACTGTCACCATAATGGTTATCATTACCACCACCAATAACATTATTATCATCATCATTGCCTCCAACGCCATGCAATTCCGCTACTCATTTTTAGGGTTGGGTGCTTTAGGCGACGCCGTTCAGATGCAGTCTTTTTGGAGCCGTGAATTGCGTCTATACTAAATAAAAATACGTTTATTAAGACTAACCTAACTTAAACATATCTAACCTAACTTACGATAGGTTAGGTTAGTGTTAATTAACCTATTTTTTGTTATTTAGTGAAGGTGCCATTCACAGCTTCAAAACGGCCGCACCAAAACGGCGGTGCCAAATAATCCCATTCCATCATTTTCACGAATTGTAAACTATATTTACGAAGGAGAGAGAGAGAGAGAGAGAGAGAGAGAGAGAGAGAGAGAGAGAGAGAGAGAGAGAGAGAGAGAGAGAGAGAGAGAGAGAGAGAGAGAGAGAGAGAGAGAGAGAGAGAGAGAGAGAGAGAGAGAGAGAGAGAGAGAGAGAGAGAGAGAGAGAGAGAGAGAGAGAGAGAGAGAGAGAGAGAGAGAGAGAGAGAGAGAGAGAGAGAGGAGAGAGAGAGAGAGAGAGAGAGAGAGACTGCAGAAACTTTTGGATATTGTTTCTCTTCTATGCCTACATCAAAACCGAATAGTCTTGGATATTCGTTACACATGTCTTATTATCCCTCCACACCTATCAAGTCACAATATACTCCCCATCTATGTTTCTCTCTATGTTTTCTTCGTGCCCAGGCTCGATGAGGGTAGATTTTTTTTTTGGCCCGTCCTGGTGTCACAATTATTATTAAAAAAAATCTAAATATGAATTTATAATTTATTAACGAAATTTCAATAAATATTGGTTAATGCCATTGCGAAAAAAAATTCTGACATCTGTTTATCGTCAGATATTATTTTGCATTATTCATTTGGTAACGTATTATAATTCATTATGCAATTTATATTATTGCAAGAAAAGATGCAGGTTACAAATCAAAAAGGCTTGAATGATAATAATAATAATAATAATAATAATAATAATAATAATAATAATAATAATAATAATAATAATAATAATAATGATAATAATAATAATATTGATAATAATAATAATAATAATAATAATAATAATAATAATAATAATAATAATAATAATAATAATAATAATAATAATAATAATAATAATAATAATAATAATAAAAATAAAAATAATAATAATAATAATAATAATAATAATAATAATAATAATAATAATAATAATAATAATAATAATAATAATAATAATAATAATAACGAACACTGCTCTAACACCATGGGGATAGAATACTGGAAGCAGGCGCTGGATCTGAGTGACATTTTATGGCTGTGTTTAGAGACTTCAATATTCACGAGTTACCGAAAGTAATTCCAGGATTTTTCAATTTAAGAAAGTCCTTAAGAATAATCAGGAATCAAAATGGCTGCAGCTTAGCCTAATATAACATCTCTTGGGGTTCTTCACCTCTTTATTCTGTTAAAAGAAGACGATTATAGAACTTTTTACATTTTTATTCTTTTTCGTCATGACATAACGTCATGACATAATTCTAATGAAGTATCGGCGAATACATTAATGGTCTAATTACATCATTATCGTCATCATCATCATTATAACCACCATTATATATTAGGCATGAGTATAAAATTTTGATGATTAGAATAAAAGAGATATGAAACTTATGGAAAAAGTCTTAGTGAAAAATATATATATATATATATATATATATATATATATATATATATATATATATATATATATATATATATATATATATATATATATATATATATATATATTTTAGTTAATTTCTATAGAGATATATTATTTTAATGCTCAAGGTCCTTAACGCTCAAAACAAGAAGTTTTTCATGTGTAAAAAATCGTGTATGATTGTTAACTTCACATGCCATGTTTTGTGTTTGACAGTGATTGCTAAAGAATTATTCAAGAGCATAAATATGATATCCAGAAATCAGTATTATCATTTGCAAGATGATCACTTTACTTGAATATATGAATGTGACTATGCTTGGTAACTGCATCTAATACCTTGATGGTATATCCAACATGCTTGTAGACCAGAGGGCTTGAATGGAATATGAATCAACAATTGAATAGGTTATCAGATCACCAGAAGTCAATTCATGCATTTCAGGTGGTAGAGCTCTCATATATTCCCGACCATTTGAGGCGATGTTGTGCTTTCATGGAGACATTGATATCAGTGTCTTTCCTTCATTCGGATGATAGGATCTCAGTGTTTCCTTTCATCTAGAATTACTTTTTGAGATGTTCTGTATTTCTCAAAATCTTTTTCAGTGGTCACTGTCATACGGTCTCTAAGACTCACTCCCAATGACAATGTTAGCACCGTCAGCACAAACGACAAGGAGAAAACTAAACAATCAAAACATTCTTCTTCTGGATTTGATGACAGCTTGAGAGGCTGCTGACTTCTTGTTGAGATTAAAGACAAGATACTCGTAGTTTTGCTTTTCCATATGTTTTTGTTTTCTTTTTCATAATGTCGCACCATATTAAAAGATTTTGTGTGGAGTGTAAGTAAGAGGCACATGTTCTTGTAATATAGCATGTTTTATATCAAATCTGAAAAGTATATATATATATATATATATATATATATATATATATATATATATATATATATATATATATATATATATATATATATATATATATATATATATATATATATATATATATATATATATATATATATATATATATATATATATATATATATATATATATATGTATATATATATATATATATATATATATATATATATATATATATATATATATATATATATATATATATATATATATATATATATATATATATATATATATATATATATATATATATATATATATATATATATATATATATATATATATATATATATATATATATATATATATATATATATATATATATATATATATATATGAGTGTATATATATATATATATATATATATATATATATATATATATATATATATATATATATATATATATATATATATATATATATATATATATATATATATATATATATATGAGTGTATATATATATATATATATATATATATATATATATATATATATATATATATATATATATATATATATATATATATATATATATATATATATATATATATATATATATATATATATATATATATATATATATATATATATATATATATATATATATATATATATATATATATATATATATATATATATATATATATATATATATATATATATATATATATATATATATATATATATATATATATATATATATATATATATATATATATATATATATATATATATATATATATATATATATATATATATATATATATATATATATATATATATATATATATATATATATATATATATATATATATATATATATATATATATATATATATATATATATATATATATATATATATATATATATATATATATATATATATATATATATATATATATATATATATATATATATATATATATATATATATATATATATATATATATATATATATATATATATATATATATATATATATATATATATATATATATATATATATATATATATATATATATATATATATATATATATATATATATATATATATATATCTGTCTTATCCCTTAATAGGATTAGGGATAAGACAGAATATGTGATCGCAGAAGTGCAGAGTGGTTTTAGGAGAGGTAGAGGTTGTGTAGATCAGATTTTTATAGTTAGGCAGTTATGTGAGAAATATTTAGCAAAGGGTAAGGATGTGTATTTTGCATTTTTGGATCTGGAGAAAGCATATGATAGAGTTAATAGAGAGGCTATGTGGAATGTTTTGAGATTATATGGAATCAATGGTAAATTGTTGCATGCAGTGAAGAGTTTGTATGATGGTAGTAGAGCTTGTGTTAGGGTAGGGAATGAAGTGGGTGAGTGGTTTCCAGTGAGTGTGGGACTGAGACAGGGATGTGTGATGTCACCATGGCTGTTCAATTTGTATATTGATGGAGTTGTTAGAGAGGTGAATGAGCGAGTGCGTGGTCGAGGTTTGAGAATGGTAGATGGGGATGATAACGAGTGGGAGCTGAATCAGTTGCTGTTTGCAGATGATACTGTGGTGGTGGCAGATTCAGAGGAAAAGCTGTGTCAGTTAGTGTCAGAATTTGGAATGGTGTGTGAGAGAAGGAAGCTGCGAGTGAATGTGGGAAAGAGTAAGGTTATGAGGTGTACAAGAAATGAGGATGGCGCTGGATTGAATGTTATGTTGAATGGAGAGACACTTGAGGAGGTTAATCAGTTTAAGTATTTAGGCTCGGTTATAGCTGCAAATAGTGGAGTGGAAGCAGATGTGTGTCACAGAGTGAATGAAGGATGTAAAGTGTTGGGTGCATTGAAAGGAGTGATGAAGAATAGAGGATTGGAAATGAATGTTAAGAAAGCTTTGTATGAGAAAGGGGTTGTGCCAACTGTGATGTATGGATCAGAGTTATGGGGTATGAAAGTAAGTGAGAGACGGAAACTAAATGTGTTTGAGATGAAATGCCTGAGGAGTATGATTGGTGTATCTCGATTGGATAGGGTTAGGAATGAAGTGGTGAGAGCAAGAACATGTGTGAGGAGAGAAATTGCAGCCAGAGTAGATATGAATGTTCTGAGATGGTTTGGCCATGTGGAAAGGATGGATGATGAAAGGCTGCCAAAAAAGATGATGAATGCGAGAGTTGATGGGAGAAATGCTAGAGGGAGGCCTAGGTTTGGATGGATGGATGGAGTAAGGAGAGCCCTGAATGATAGGAGGATGGATGTGAGGGAAGCAAGAGAGCGTGCTAGGAATAGGAATGAGTGGCGAGCGATTGTGACGCAGCTCTGATGGGCATCTGCTGTTACCACGGGGCTGCATCTTATAGAGAAAGCCCTGTGGTAGGGGCAGTAGGAGGAGCTGGGAGTTGTGAAGCGACACAGGTTGAGGAAGAGCCGGGAGGATGGGCTGTGGCACTCCGGCAGTGCCATCTGAACGGTCGCTAGCTCCCTCATCATTGCCCTTAGAGCAAAGTAATCAAACTATTTGTTTTCCTTTCTTGATATCGGCTACCCCCCAATTAAAGGGGGAAACAGCCAAGGTATATGTATGTATATATATATATATATATATATATATATATATATATATATATATATATATATATATATATATATATATATATATATATATATATATATATATATATATATATATATATATATATATATATATATATATATATATATATATATATATATATATATATATATATATATATATATATATATATATATATATATATATATATATATATATATATATATATATATATATATATATATATATATATATATATATATATATATATATATATATATATATATATATATATATATATATATATATATATATATATATATATATATATATATATATATATATATATATATATATATATATATATATATATATATATATATATATATATATATATATATATATATATATATATATATATATATATATATATATATATATATATATATATATATATATATATATATATATATATATATATATATATATATATATATATATATATATATATATATATATATATATATATATATATATATATATATATATATATATATATATATATATATATATATATATATATATATATATATATATATATATATATATATATATATATATATATATATATATATATATATATATATATATATATATATATATATATATATATATATATATATATATATATATATATATATATATATATATATATATATATATATATATATATATATATATATATATATATATATATATATATATATATATATATATATATATATATATATATATATATATATATATATATATATATATATATATATATATATATATATATATATATATATATATATATATATATATATATATATATATATATATATATATATATATATATATATATATATATATATATATATATATATATATATATATATATATATATATATATATATATATATATATATATATATATATATATATATATATATATATATATATATATATATATATATATATATATATATATATATATATATATATATATATATATATATATATATATATATATATATATATATATATATATATATATATATATATATATATATATATATATATATATATATATATATATATATATATATATATATATATATATATATATATATATATATATATATATATATATATATATATATATATATATATATATATATATATATATATATATATATATATATATATATATATATATATATATATATATATATATATATATATATATATATATATATATATATATATATATATATATATATATATATATATATATATATATATATATATATATATATATATATATATATATATATATATATATATATATATATATATATATATATATATATATATATATA
>JAXCGZ010006929.1:12500-20000 GCA_037179515.1 Halocaridina rubra | reverse complement strand
ATGGATTTATGTACTATCAAATCATTTTAAAACGAATAATTTGACATCAACTGTTAGTATAATCATATTAAGCATTCAAATTGGTGTTCGATTTCCGAGTCCAAAGTCAGTTTATACAATTAATGTAAATATAATATCAAAGCATTCTCATTTCTTTGGTGAATAAATCCAACTTTCACTGTCTATATTTTTTTTTTGACTCATGGTCATTGATTTCATTTTGTATCAACTATATCAAAATGCTATTTCGGTGACCTGGTTGCTTACAGAATTGTAATATTAATGATTGAATATGTGAATGTTTGCTTTCTTGACTAATAATGTCATGAAAAAAAGACATTTTCTTGGAATTCATGAGAAAACCAATTCCCTTCTTCCTTTTTTTTTTAATGCCAACCAAATTCTTCTATAGGCTTGGAAAGTTTATGATATAAATAGTACAAGCTCTAACTCTATCGGTCACGAGAAATAAATTATTATATAAAATAAACACATATATAAATACATATATGCGAAGTGGTATATAAATTATCAAGTGATAATAAGTAAATTCAATAAAGAAAATGATTTTTCATCATTAGTCCAAAGCGGGTTTTCTTCATGACAAAATAACTTTCATTTAGGCATTAGGAGTAATTCAACATTATTAAATACACAAGGAAATTCACAGTGTAGTAGACATCATCCAGTTAGCATTATGTGTCTATTATTGAAAGTTACACAACGTGTTATTACAAAGTTTACATGATATAAGTAAGATAATGCTGGACATTTCGGAAGAATAAAATGGGTTTATCATAGCTAATGAGGCACGATATTAAATTTTCATCTTGAGGGTACTTTCAGAGAACATGCAAGAAATACGGCTGGTTCGAAGAATTATGGAAATACATTTTCAAGAGTAGGAGATAGCACTCTGACTGAATCTGTTGACAGGCCTCGGAAAGATGACGTCAAGAACCTATGGGTGTTAGGAAATCTTGCCCAAATGCAAAAGCCTGCCTTCAGACTGAGTGGATCGAATTGACCAGAGATACGGAGAAAACTGTAGATTTGAGAAATATTTTCATCATCAGACACTCATCTTGTTATAAAAAGAAAATGAATGTTCAAGTATGAGAAAAAAATTATAAAGGTTGACCAATTGAATAATTTTTGCAGATTGATAACGTGAAAGAAGGAGAGTAAAGAGAAGAGTAGTTTCTCCCCAAACTCTAGTTTTGGGGTGTCTAAATGTGCGTGGTTGTAGTACTATAGAGAGCAAAAGATGTGAAATTGGATATATGTTTGGTAGGAGGAGGATGGATGTATACACATTGTGTGAGACGAAGATAAAAGGAAAAGCAGAAGTGGCATTTGGTGAGGTGACAGGTAGGGTGTCTGGGGTTGAAAGGGGAAGAGCGACAGCAGGTGTGGCATTATTGCTGAGTGAATGGATGGTAAATAAGGTAGTGGAATGGAAAGAAGTGTCATCTAGGATGATGTGGGTGAGAGTTAGGATGGGTAACGAATGTTGGGCTTTTGTTTGTGAGTATGGGCCAGGATGTGAGAGAAGTGGGGAAGAGCGGTATGGATTCTAGAATGAGTTAACTAGGTGTGTGAATGGTCTCAGTAGAAGGAACTATGTAGTTGTGTTGGGTGACTTGAATGCCAGAATGGGTGATGTAGAGGTAGAAGGTATTGTAGGAAAGTATGGGGTACCAGGTGAGAATAAGAGTGGTGAGAACCTGTTAGATATGTGTGTGGAGCAAGAGTTGAAGACAGGTAATAGGTTTTTTCAAAAAGAAGTTAATAAATAAGTATACGTGGATAAGAGTGGCAAATGGAAGAGTGAAAGAAAGAGTATTGATGGATTATGTGTTGGTAGCAAAGATAATGATTGGTAGAGTGAAAAATGTGCATGCATTTATGGGTATGGCTGCTGGGATGTCTAGATATTTAAAGGATGAAGAAAAAGTGGTAGTAGAAAAGAGTGGGGAAATAGAGCAGGGGGATGTAGAAGAGAAGTGGTGAAGGTGGAGGAGCTGAAAAAGCCAGAGAAGTAACAGGAGTATCTGGACAGGTTGAAAGTGGAACATGACAGGGTGAAAGGCTTTGTGGGACATACAAGTGTTGTGAGTAAAAAAAGGTTTATATATATATATATATATATATATATATATATATATATATATATATATATATATATATATATATATATATATATATATATATATATATATATATATATATATATATATATATATATATATATATATATATATATATATATATATATATATATATATATATATATATATATATATATATATATATATATATATATATATATATATATATATATATATATATATATATATATATATATATATATATATATATATATATATATATATATATATATATATATATATATATATATATATATATATATATATATATATATATATATATATATATATATATATATATATATATATATATATATATATATATATATATATATATATATATATATATATATATATATATATATATATATATATATATATATATATATATATATATATATATATATATATATATATATATATATATATATATATATATATATATATATATATATATATATATATATATATATATATATATATATATATATATATATATATATATATATATATATATATATATATATATATATATATATATATATATATATATATATATATATATATATATATATATATATATATATATATATATATATATATATATATATATATATATATATATATATATATATATATATATATATATATATATATATATATATATATATATATATATATATATATATATATATATATATATATATATATATATATATATATATATATATATATATATATATATATATATATATATATATATATATATATATATATATATATATATATATATATATATATATATATATATATATATATATATATATATATATATATATATATATATATATATATATATATATATATATATATATATATATATATATATATATATATATATATATATATATATATATATATATATATATATATATATATATATATATATATATATATATATATATATATATATATATATATATATATATATATATATATATATATATATATATATATATATATATATATATATATATATATATATATATATATATATATATATATATATATATATATATATATATATATATATATATATATATATATATATATATATATATATATATATATATATATATATATATATATATATATATATATATATATATATATATATATATATATATATATATATATATATATATATATATATATATATATATATATATATATATATATATATATATATATATATATATATATATATATATATATATATATATATATATATATATATATATATATATATATATATATATATATATATATATATATATATATATATATATATATATATATATATATATATATATATATATATATATATATATATATATATATATATATATATATATATATATATATATATATATATATATATATATATATGTATATATATATATATATATATATATATATATATATATATATATATATATATATATATATATATATATATATATATATATATATATATATATATATATATATATATATATATATATATATATATATATATATATATATATATATATATATATATATATATATATATATATATATATATATATATATATATATATATATATATATATATATATATATATATATATATATATATATATATATATATATATATATATATATATATATATATATATATATATATATATATATATATATATATATATATATATATATATATATATATATATATATATATATATATATATATATATATATATATATATATATATATATATATATATATATATATATATATATATATATATATATATATATATATATATATATATATATATATATATATATATATATATATATATATATATATATATATATATATATATATATATATATATATATATATATATATATATATATATATATATATATATATATATATATATATATATATATATATATATATATATATATATATATATATATATATATATATATATATATATATATATATATATATATATATATATATATATATATATATATATATATATATATATATATATATATATATATATATATATATATATATATATATATATATATATATATATATATATATATATATATATATATATATATATATATATATATATATATATATATATATATATATATATATATATATATATATATATATATATATATATATATATATATATATATATATATATATATATATATATATATATATATATATATATATATATATATATATATATATATATATATATATATATATATATATATATATATATATATATATATATATATATATATATATATATATATATATATATATATATATATAAATATATATATATATATATATATATATATATATATATATATATATATATATATATATATATATATATATATATATATATATATATATATATATATATATATATATATATATATATATATATATATATATATATATATATATATATATATATATATATATATATATATATATATATATATATATATATATATATATATATATATATATATATATATATATATATATATATATATATATATATATATATATATATATATATATATATATATATATATATATATATATATATATATATATATATATATATATATATATATATATATATATATATATATATATATATATATATATATATATATATATATATATATATATATATATATATATATATATATATATATATATATATATATATATATATATATATATATATATATATATATATATATATATATATATATATATATATATATATATATATATATATATATATATATATATATATATATATATATATATATATATATATATATATATATATATATATATATATATATATATATATATATATATATATATATATATATATATATATATATATATATATATATATATATATATATATATATATATATATATATATATATATATATATATATATATATATATATATATATATATATATATATATATATATATATATATATATATATATATATATATATATATATATATATATATATATATATATATATATATATATATATATATATATATATATATATATATATATATATATATATATATATATATATATATATATATATATATATATATATATATATATATATATATATATATATATATATATATATATATATATATATATATATATATATATATATATATATATATATATATATATATATATATATATATATATATATATATATATGTATATATATATGTATATATATATATATATATATATATATATATATATATATATATATATATATATATATATATATATATATATATATATATATATATATATATATATATATATATATATATATATATATATATATATATATATATATATATATATATATATATATATATATATATATATATATATATATATATATATATATATATATATGTATATAAAAATATATATATATATATATATATATATATATATATATATATATATATATATATATATATATATATATATATATATATATATATATATATATATATATATATATATATATATATATATATATATATATATATATATATATATATATATATATATATATATATATATATATATATATATATATATATATATATATATATATATATATATATATATATATATATATATATATATATATATATATATATATATATATATATATATATATATATATATATATATATATATTGGCAGTAAATTTTCTTTAATACAAATTTTGTTGAATATGACTGTTGTTTTTGCATATGCAATTTTCTTGCATAACTTTTTCAAAGGTCTTACAATAACTTTTTCGTTATTGTTGAGATTATGTAATAAGTCGAAAAATTTTATTAGATTCATGTGGTTTTGTACAGCTTCGTACATTATCATATGATTATCTAGTTGTTAGTGGATGCAGGTTATATATCATATCTAATATCTACCTTTAGTTTATATTTTCCAGAAAGATTCAGTATCTCTGCGAAGTTTCCATAATTGCTGGACGATGGACCCAAAGCATCCTTATCTTTGGCCTCTGCTATATACTTCCTGAGTGGGCAGAGTCATACAATTTGGCGTTTGCACATTCATAAAAGGAACTAACTTATGTTTATAGAGAGCTTCTAGATTTTCAGACGTCGAAAATTTTTTTCTTTGGGCAATCTTCATGAAAATGAAATGATAGTCTCTTTGTCAATCTAGTTGTCGTCATACCAATATAAGACGATTGAAGACTGCAGTCTTCATGGGGGCAGGTATCTTGGTAGACTAAATGACTTTGTTGGAAGAGGATTTCGTTAGCTGTAGGCTTGTTTCTTAATATAAGCTATTTCGACTCTTTGGTTTTATATATGTGGTGTGACAGAGGAGAAGTAGGGGTTAGGGGGATATGGAGACCATTGATCTGTTTTGGCGACCCCTGATAGAAGAAGACGAAAGAATTTATGATGATAAATGCATTAAGATCTCCTTGCAATAATGATTGACATAGCTGTCATCAGATGTTAAATTTTCATTCCTTCCACATGTATTTAAGAAATTTTTTAATCACCGTTTACAACCCTTGTAAAGCCAATTTTACCACTTAGATATACTATTCTGCACTTATCACAGCATTGTCTGTGTTTATTAATTATTGTATATTTTGTTACTATACTATTTCTAATTCTAATCTCCAAGCTCTTATATGCTCAGCAATTATAACACTTATATCTCTACCCGTCTCTCCAACAGAAACATGAGGACCATCTCTACATGGCAAAACATATAAACCCATATGCCCTTTTTCCTGATAAATTTTTATTATACTAAGTTTGTTCCTACAAGTTTTCCTACAGAATCATATTTCTAAACATGAATACCATTAGCATATTCAATTCATTCTTATTAGTTCTTTGTACTTTATCTATTTCTGGGGTGTATGGAATACTCAGTACTTTTTTTTATGTGGATCTCAAATGTATTTAATAATAATCACAGTCTTATCCAAAGAAAATGTAATTTGCATCAGGCTAACTCAAAGATCACACTTTCATTCTCTGTGACTACATATATATATATAGGTCTACCACATAAATAGGCATTTGTGTACACTTGTGCTCTCGTGTGTGTGCATGCAAGTGTGCATGTGAGTGGGTCTGCGTGTGTGTGTGCACGTGTGT
>JAXCGZ010006929.1:5000-7500 GCA_037179515.1 Halocaridina rubra | reverse complement strand
CCAAGCCTATAGTAGAATTTGGTTGGCATAAAAGAAGAGAGAAAGATAATTATTTGGCTCATAAACTCCAAGACCCTTTTTTTTTAGTAAAGAAGACACACATTCATATACATTTTGTACTCATCCAAGTCACCTGCATAGTATTTTGATATTGTTGATGCAAAATGAAGTCAATGACCGTAAACAAAAATATAGAAAGTGAAAGTTAAATTTATTCACCAGAGAGATTAATTTTTTATACACATGACTTTGGACTCACAGAAATAACATCAATTTGAATACTTAATATGATTGTACTAACGGCTGATGTCAATTTGCTCGATTTAAAGCATTTAATAGTACATTGATCCATATTCATGAAAAGTAATTATGCAAAATGCTTCAAAATAAATGTTTTTCTCTTTCAGTTTGTGCTATGATTTGTTTTTAAGTTACTTCATGGTAAATAGTTTCATAATCTGTAAATAAACTCACAATGGACCTAATATTTCTATCCGAATCTGCTTGAGAATTATTAAAGCTCGTAACAGATGGATTTTGTCATAAACACATGCTTGAATTCCTTTAAGATATTGCATAATAATCTTAAGCTTTTGTGAAATATATTGCTTTAAGAATTAGTGATTCAGACATAAGAATAACTACTTTCGATAATATCTAAACAGCACTTAAATTCATTCACGTAGTTTTTTATTTTATTTTCTCATATTATTATTGCACCCACTAGGTTTATTTTCCCCAGCTATCACTTGAATGCCATATTTCCAGTCATGATAGTAAATATCAAATCTGCATCGGAAATGAAGAGTCTTATTATCAAATTTAGTCAGTTTGCCTCTTCCGCATTAAATATGTAACTCTTTGATGTGCAAGAATAGCAACATTCTAAAACATATTTTATAATAAAGAATAAAAATACATAATAAGGGTCTGAGTTAGTATCTTTCTCTCTCTCTCTCTCTCTCTCTCTCTCTCTCTCTCTCTCTCTCTCTCTCTCTCTCTCTCTCTCTCTCTCTCTCTCTCTCTCTCTCTCTCTCTCTCTCTCTCTCTCTCTCTCTCTCTCTCTCTCTCTCTCTATATCTTTTTGAATTTACATTTTTGCTAATGGAATATGATCACTACAAAGAATAATAATAAACTTTATTTCCATTTTACAATGGGTATTCGTCAGCCAGGACAAGCCCCAACCCCCCACTGTGATGTCCACCCACAGCAGTTCCTGCCAGTAAACAGCTTAAACTCTCGGTCTTGGACGGGGACCGATCTTTCGACCTCGTGAATGCGAAGCCAGCGCGTTACCACTGTACTAGCCAGCAGGCCAAACTCCTCTAAAGGCTTAAGTCTCTTAACTATCTAAGAGAAACTTTTGTAGAGATCAAGTCTTTTATTACTTTAAGATAACTTTTGAAGACAAAGATAGAAAAATTTCCTAGTCAACTGAGAGAATGGGACTGCTTCCAGGGTCTCTACCATTGGACAAAGGAAATTGCTTAAATTATCAGAATCCATAATAGCAATCTTTTTTTTTTTACATACGACAGTTTCGATGAAATTGTAATGATATTCACTAATCAGATATTGAGTGTGCTCTTTTTCATTTTCAATCTTATACTTTTGGATTTTTTGTCATATATGACAAGTGCTTTTTTTTAAATTGTGTTTACTTACTACTAAGTACTTACTGAATTACTTAATTTCAAGTGAATTTATTTAGTTCATAACTAGAAAGCTTCTTTCTTTCAATATACATAAACATAACCTCCAAAAAATATATCCATCCATATACCAAAACCATATTCCCCCTTATAATGGGGGTGGTTGTGTCAAAGAAAATAGTTTGACTTTTTGTGGGAAGTATATACAGAAGAAGGGATTCGCAGTCCCCTCGCTCTGCCCCACTTAGTCGAGTTTTACGACACGCAGGGGAACAAGGAGGAAGTCTTACCCCCTCCCTCAAATATATATGTGTATATATAAATAACAGTAATATTTTAGAGGTCAGCTATGGTTCCCTGAAAACTGTTGATGTCTGAGGGAGGGAATTATCCCTGTATATATACGGCGCATTATATATACTACATGTTTACATGTTAAATGTTTATTCTAGTTGGATCACTGTTACAAAATGCATTTTATAACTTCAGCTTTGGCGGGTGTATGATAATGTGACATCATATCACGGGAAAATATATACATACACATATCATTTCAAGCATATAAGACGTAGTAAAAAAAATCTGTATAACATTTAGCACCACACCAATCCCTATTAACACTAAATGTAGAAATTAATCTTTACTATAAATAGCATATTACATGAGAAACAAATAATTATTAGGTAAAAGATACAAGAGTTGACACCAGCAATTAAATGTCATATTACTATAGTCATTGGCACTGAAAAGGAGTGAAAATAATATGGGTCTCTACCTCTCCTATCTTTAAGTGAATGGGAAGCCAACAGCTATGTCCTGTGTTACCATCTTGCGAGCACATACTT
>JAXCGZ010006928.1:0-21673 GCA_037179515.1 Halocaridina rubra | reverse complement strand
AGTAAAAATAATTGTTTAATTACGAATCTGTAGTAATAATGATGATGATAATATTAATAATAATAATAATAATGATAATAATAATAATAATCTCCCCAATCATCATCAAAGGAAAATTATTGTTGCCAATAATATTAATAATAATAAGATCTAAGGAGAAGTTTTAGAATAGACATCATGAAGGTAATGCAGAGGTATAGTAAACCCAGCAGAGAGCTGGATATTCATTACACATCTTTTATAATCCCTTCATATCTGACAGGTCATCCCACTCTCCATCTCTGTTTCTCTTTACAGCCTGATAAAGGCCGTTTTATTTTATAATTTTTGGCCTATCCTGGTGTCATAATCATAAAAAAAAAAAAAAATAAATAAAAAATAAAGGCTGATCCTACTTCGCGATTTTCCTGGTTCGCGCCGGGTCCCGGAACCGAACTACCGCGATAAGGGAGGCAACACTGTATATATATGTACAGTGTTCCTTCAATTATCGCGGTGGTTCAGTTCCGGGACCCGACGCGAGACAGGAAAACCGCTAAGTAGGATTAGCCTATATGTACATAGATATTTTAATTTATTTTTACGTTTACACTGTATAAACCCTCCCTGTACTGTTAACAAACCACCCTTTACTTCATAAATAACAGCATGCAACATAAATTTATATGAAAGTGATAGATATAATTACGGTGAATGAAGTGGTAATTACATGACATACTCATGTACATAGGTATTTTATCATTATTTTTACGTTTACTTACTGTATAAACCCTCCCTGCACTGTTAAAAAATCACCCTTTACTTTATAAATAACAGCAAGCAACGTAAATTTATACGAAAGTGATAGGAAAACTTACTGTGAATGAGGTGAAGATGACGTGACATGCTCATATACATAGGTATTTACAATTATTTTTACGTTTACATACTGCATAAACCCTGCCTGCACTGTTAAAAAAACACCCTTTACTTTATAGATAACAGCATGCAACGTAAATTTATATGAAAGTGATAGGAAAATTTACCGTCATTTAGGTGATGATTACATGACATACTCATGTACATAGGTATTTTACAATTATTTTTACGTTTACGTTGATTTATCAAAAGAAATGCTTGCTGTGTTCCTGATCTTTGCCTCGTCCTTTTTGATGTAGCGAACAGTAGATTCATTGAGGCCAAAATAGCGGCCGACATCTGTGAACCTTTTTCCTTCTTTCAGCATATCTAAGAGTTTCAACTTATATACTATGGTTAACATCTACCTTTGCCACTTCGGCTGACTACCAGAAGCCTTAGAAGGTGAAGGACATTTGGGAGGCATTGCAAAGATAAAATTACGAGTGAAAACACAATCACAAGCAAAACGTATTAATAAGCACAACGTGAACGGCGCACATGTGATTACCTAATTGTGTTTACGGGAAAGAGCCCAAAGCTCGTATCTTCCCGTCTCCTCATCGGTTCCATTTTATACTTAGTGATACTTATCATACCTGTCCTTAAAACTATGGATTGAGATAGCATTAACTACCTCCTCGCTTAGCGAATTCCAATTATCAACTACTCTTACACTGAAAAAGTATTTCCTTACATCCTGCGAAGAAGTTTTCTTACGAAGCTTCAAACTATGACCTCTAGTTCTAGAACCAGCCAGTGTGTGATTACCTAATTGTGTTTACGGGAAAGAGCCCAAAGCTCGTATCTTCCCGTCTCCTCATCGGTTCCATTTTATACTTAGTGATACTTATCATACCTGTCCTTAAAACTATGGATTGAGATAGCATTAACTACCTCCTCGCTTAGCGAATTCCAATTATCAACTACTCTTACACTGAAAAAGTATTTCCTTACATCCTGCGAAGAAGTTTTCTTACAAAGCTTCAAACTATGACCTCTAGTTCTAGAGCCAGCCATATCAAAATATCGATCCCTATCCACTCTATCATAACCATGAAGGAATTTAAAGACTGTCACCATATCCCCCCTCACATTGGAAAATGGTGGGAAAAGCAAACTGCAATGAAAAAGCCAATCAGACCTCATGATACAGAACATACAGAAAAACAATTCTGTGATTCGTCATCTCCCGACCTTTCAGCCAATAGCATTCCATGAACAATCTCACGTAGGTGAGAGCCTTTAAGTTTTCTGAAACGCTGATAGCGGTATCGTATTTTTCATGGTGCAATACTGTTAGTATTTATGTTTTTTATTATTTTTGCTGTTTTATTATTCTTAGGCTAGGAAATACTTGTTTTATCAATAAAATAATGAAAATATTAATATTCACTAGGTCACGTAGGTGAGAACCTTTGCGTTTTCCGAAACGTGATACCGGTATTGTATTTTACATGGTGCAATATTGTTAGTACTGTGTATATGTTTTTTACTATTTTTTACTGTTTTATTATTCTTAGGCTAGGAAATACTTGTTTTATCAATAAAATAATGAAAATTTTAATATTCACTAGGTCACGTAGGTGAGAGCCTTTGCGTTTTCCGAAATGCTGATACCGGTATCTTATTTTACGTGGTGCAATACTGTTAGAATTTATGTTTTTTACTATTTTTTACTGTTTTATTATTCTTAGTCTAAGGAATACGTTTTTTTATCAATAAAATCATGAAACTACTGGAAATTTTAATATACAGTATATGCTAGCTCACTTAGGTGCGACCCCAATACATTGTTCGCTATCGGACACTATTTGACATGTTGCAATACCCTGTACTGTGAGTTATATATCTAAATTTATGTTTTTTACTATTTTTTACTGTTTTATTATTCGTAGGCTGGGAAATACATTTTTTTTTATCAATTAAATAATTAAATTTGTTTTTTCAATAAAAAAATGAAAATACTGAAAACTTTTATTTTTTTAATATTTTAATATTTTTACATATACCCTAAAAATAAAATAATAATTTGCCAAATAAAAACCGTGGTACAGTGAAAACGCGAGCCAAGAAACGCGATCCAGCGAAGGATCACTGTATTGGTATTTATTATCCTACTAGGAATCCTGTTCCATGCATCAGCTACTCTACTTTATTACCAAGCCAATTTTCACCAATTTCCCTTCTGAACCTCAATTTATCAAGCTTAAATCCATTACCCATTACGAATTCTGGTTTGATCATGAATTTTTAAAACTTTATTGATTATCACCCTTGTAATGACCTGTCAGATGTGAAGGGATTATAAAAGATGTGTAATGAATATCCAGCTCTCTGCTGGGTTTTAATATAACTCTGCATCACTCTCTTTGTTCCAGCCATCAAGGGAGGGGCACTGTACACAGTTATTAAAGTAAATAAGCCAACAGATGTACAAACAATGATGAGCCCTTAATAATGATATAATAATAATAATAATAATAATAATAATAATAATAATATTAATAATGATGATAATAATCTCCACAATCATCATCCAAAGAAATTTATTGTTGCCAATAATAATAATAATAATAATAATAATAATAATAATAATAAGATCTAAGGAGAATTTTTGGAATAGACATCATGAAAGTAATGCAGAGGTATATTAAAACCCAGCAGAGAGCTGGATATTCATTACACATCTTTTATAATCCCTTCACATCTGACAGGTCATTACGCTCTCCATCTGTTTCTCTTTACAGCCTGATAAAGGCTGTTTTATTTTATCATATTTTGGCCCATCCTGGTGTCACAATGATTTTTTTTTTTTTTTTTTTTTTTTTTTTATTTTTTTTTTAATCCGAGATAGGTGAACCGCGAAATAGCGAGGGATTACTGTATACAATGATCCTTCACTGTATCTTGTTTCATGGCTCCCGATTTCACTGTCCCACGATTTTTTTGGCAAAATTTTTTTTTTTTTTGGGGGGGGGTATATGCAAATATATTAAAATATTAAAAAAATTAAAATTTTCAGTATTTTCATTTTTTTTGTTGAAAAAAACATATTTCATTATCTAATCGATAAAAAAAATTTATTTCCCAGCCTACGAATAATAAAACAGTAAAGAATAGTAAAAAACATAAATTCAGATATACTGTATAACTCACAGTTTTGCATCATGTGAAATATTGTCCGATAGCGTACAATGTATTGGGGTCGCAGCTACGTGAGCTAGCATATATATTTATATTTCCAATAGTTTCATGATTTTATTGATAAAAAAATGCATTTCTTAGCCTAAGAATAATAAAACAGTAAAAAATAGTAAAAAACATAAATACTAACAGTATTGCAGCATATAAAATACGATACCGGTATCAGCGTTTTGGAAAACGAAAAGGGTCGAACCTACGTAAGATGGTACATATTGAAATTTTCATTATTTTATTGATAAAACAAGTATTTCCTAGCCTAAGAGTAATAAAACAGTAAAAAATAGTAAAAAACATAAATTTAGATATATAACACAGTATTGCATCATGTGAAATAGTGTCCGATAGCGTACAATGTATTGGGGTTGCACCTACGTGAGCTAGCATATATATTAAAATTTCCAGTAGTTTCATGATTTTATTGATAAAAAAATGTATTTCTTAGCCTAAGAATAATAAAACAGTAAAAAATAGTAAAAAACATAAATACTAACAGTATTGCAATATGTAAAATGCGATATCGTTATCTGCGTTTCGGACAAAGGCTTGCACCATCCTCCATTGTGATTACCTAATTGTGTTTACGGGAAAGAGCCCAAAGCTCGTATCTTCCCGTCTCCTCATCGGTTCCATTTTATACTTAGTGATACTTATCATACCTGTCCTTAAAACTATGGATTGAGATAGCATTAACTACCTCCTCGCTTAGCCAATCCCAATTATCAACTACTCTTACACTGAAAAAGTATTTCCTTACATCCTGCAAAGAAGTTTTCTTACGAAGCTTCAAACTATGACCTCTAGTTCTAGAGCCAGCCATATCAAAATATCGATCCCTATCCACTCTATCATAACCATGAAGGAATTTAAAGACTGTCACCATATCCCCCCTCACTCTTCTAGCTTCGAGTGATGGTAAGTCTAATTCCCTCAGCCTCTCATTATAACTGAGATTGCGTATTTCTGGCACCAGTTTCGTGGCATGTCTTTGAACTTTCTCAAGCTTAGCTATGTGCTTTTTCAAGTGCGGATTCCAAAAGGGGGCTGCATATTCGAGTTTTGGCCTCACATAGGTTACATAAATATTTCTGAACATTTCCTTGTCCATGTGCCTGAAGGCTACCCTTACATTTGATAAGAATGCATATGCTGCCCTTACTATGCCATTTATATGTATTTCTGGAGACAAATTTGCCAGTATGTTTACTCCTAGATCTCTCTCATTTTCTGTCTCTTGAAGTTGTACTCCAGCCACCGAGTAGTCAGGCTTGGGCCTTCTTGCACTTGTACCCATTCTCATTACCTTACATTTTGAAGTATTGAATTTCATTAGCCACTTTTCTGACCACTCATGCAGATTATTTAGATCCTCCTGAAGTTCTCTACCATTGTTCTCGTTTTTTACTTTCTTCACATCATTGCATCATCTGCAAACATATTCATGAATGAATTTACAGACTCTGGTAGGTCATTTACATATACAAGGAACAAAAGTGGCCCTAAAACTGAACCCTGTGGAACTCCACTACTAACTCTTCTCCATTCAGACACTGAGTGTCTTACTCTAACCCTCTGTTCCCTTCCTTCTAAGTAAGTTTATATCCATTCCAAAACATTTCCACCTATTCTAGCCATTGATTGCAGCTTCCTAATAAGTCTCCCTTGTGGAACAGTGTCAAACGCTTTCTGGAAGTCTAGGAATATGCAATCTGCCCAGCCCTCTCTTTCCTGTAAGATTTGGCTTACCTCATCATAAAATTCTAATAAGTTTGTTACTGTTGATCTACCTTCTCTGAAGCCATGTTGCCTCACTGACAAAAAGTTGAAGGATTCCAAGTGAAGAGAGATATGTTTCCTTAGTAGTTTCTCCATAACTTTGCAAACTATGCTGGTCCAGGAAACTGGTCTATAGTTCAGAGCCGTATCCCTCCTTCCCTTTTTGAAGATAGGTATCACATTTGCTTGTTTCCAGCATCTTGGAATCTCCCCCGACTCCAGTGACTCCTTAAATATGATACTTAGTGCCACTGATATTGTGTTTGCGCATTTTTTAAGCACATGAGGGGATATGTCATCAGGACCTGTAGCTTTATGAACATCTAAATCCATCAGCGCTTTGCATACCTCTGTGGCTGTAAGGTTGATGTTCTCTAATACCGGCCCTTGAGCTTCTATCACTGCAATCTGAGGGGGTGGGGTATTTTCTATTGTAAATACTGACTGAAACTCCTTGTTCAATTCTTTGCAGATCTCTTCATCCGTCTCAGTGATGCTTCCATCTGCTCTCTTTAGCCTTAAAACCTGTTCTTTTACCTTCAGTTTTCCTCTGATAAAGCTGTGGAAAAGCTTGGGATTTTCTTTAGCCTTCCTGGTGATGTCCCTCTCATAGTCTCTCTCTGCATCTCTCCTTTTACTTAGGTAGTCATTTCTTGCTCTTTTGTAGGTTTGCCAGGCATTTATGTTTTTTCTCCTCCTATACCTTTTCCAGCATTTGTCTCTCCACTCCTTAGCTCTTTTACACCCATTATCGAACCATTTCTCTCTGGCATGAATTACACCTACTTTGGTGACAGGTATGCAGCAATCTGCTATCTTCCCATATTTCTCACAAAAGATGTCATACATTTCTTGTACAGATTTGTTGTAAAATAAGGTTCTCCAGTCAATAACTGCAAAAAGCTCATTCATTTTGATGTAATCTCCTTTCGGATAGTTCCTCCTCATGTCCTCAGTGCCTCTACTCTCAGGAAGAATATCTTCAATGATATACTCCATCAACAACACACAGTGGTCACTCTTTCCAATTGGTGGTTCATACTCAATTTTTTCAATATCCAACACATTATCTGTGAACGCTAGATCAAGTAGTGATGGCTCAACCCCACCCCTGGCCCTTGTTGGTTCCATTACATGTTGGTGTAGGAAATTCCCTTGTACGCAATCTAGGAATCTTGCCCCGAATGAGTCCTCACCACTGTGTGGATCAAGATTTATCCAATCTATCTCTTTATGATTAAAGTCTCCCATAATCAAAATCCTACATTTTTTTTCCCGTGCCATGTTAACAACTGAGTTTATGACTTCAATAGTACCTATATGACTTTCCTCATAAACTTCAAGCCTATTTTGGTTCCTTGGTGGGTTGTATACAACAGTTATTATAATGCTCTCTGACCCAGTATTTATGCGAGCAACAAGAAATTCCTTGAACTCGCTTTCTATAGCCAAGTTTATTTCTTCAACTTAAATCCTTTCACTTATGAGCAGTGCTATCCCTCCACCAGTCCTCTCAGATCTTTCAACCCTTAGTATTCTGAAGCCCTTAGGAAAATCTGTGACACTGTTTATGTCCTCACTCAACTTAGTCTCTGTAATTGCTACTATATCTGCCTTACTGTTGTGAATCCTATCTTTTAATTCTACTGCTTTTCTTTATCTCCCCTTTGTCTGGAAGAACTCTGTAATGAATATTTTTCTTCTGTTCTTCATTTCTTTTATCATTTAACCTTCTTGCCTCTTGCAACAAGTTTTTTATCTTCCCATCTCTTCCTGTGTTCTGTATCGTCTAATGAACACTTCTTTGAATTCTTGAAGGTCTTTTAGACTTTTTTTTCTCAACAATATTTCCCTACATGTTTCCCCTCTCTCAAAGGTTACTTTTGTTGGTCTCGGCTTTCTTTCCCTTGAATATTTACCTAGTTGGTGTATGTTTACAATATCCTCAGGACCACAAACTACTCCAAGCTTTCTTATCAGGTCTACAACCCTAGCCTTATTTTCTTCAAGTCTCCCCTGCCATGTTGGCTCCTGGGATTCGTTTATGCCTGAGATTACCACTGTCTTCTCCTTATCAAGTGCCTGTCTGATGAGTGGGTTTGCCCTTTCCATCACAACGTCTTTCATTTTTTCGATTACTGTCTCTTTATAGTCAACTGTTTGTATGTTTTCCAGTGCCACCACCTTTACAGCCTCTTTTACTGCCACATTCCCCTTTAGTGCATCAGCAAAGGAAGTTTTCATGGCATCATTTTCCATATTCAGCTCCTGGAACTCTTTTCTGAACTGTTCAATGTTTTCCTTAATCTAGACATTCCAAGCAGCAATCTCGTCTCTCTCAGAAGAGAGCAGTGAACTAACATCTAATTCTTTTAGGTTGTCATTCAGCTGTTTGTTTTTATCTTCTTGTTTAGAAATTCTAGATTCTAGTTGACTCTTTTCCCCTTCCAGCTTCTTTATTCTTTTTTCTAGTTCCTTTCTCTCCTGCCCTTGTGCTTTATTTGCTTCCTCCAAAGATCTTATTTGCTCTCTGAGTGTTTCATTCTCTTTCATTTCTCCATCCATATTCCGAATTTTATCATCAAGGCTTATAACCATTGCCTCTAAATTCTTGATTTTCTGTTTAAGTCTCCTAATGGCTACCCCTCCTACCGACCCATGGATGGGAGAGGTTTGGGACAGAGATGGCCTCATTTTTATGTTCTCCCTCTCACAGAATATAGAAAGATGACGAGAAAGAGGAAAAAAAAAGAGAAAAGCTTTTAATTAAGCTTCACACAGAATATTTATATCTCCATATAAGTGCTATTTAGTGACTCAGTTTATCTCTTTTCTGGTAACACACATCTTAACTTAAAAACTTGACCATGGTAATTTAAGGATAAAAAGAAAAAGAAAAAGAAAAGTCAAACCTGAAGGAAAATTCGAATTTGTGTCTGAGGTGGCACCCACCTGTTTCTGCTATATATTCTTCCTAACTGATAAACTCACTTGCTAACCAAGATATGTTATCACAGGATTAGACTTTACATTTAACTCAATATATATACAAAATAAAAAAAATAGTAAAAGAGAAAGCTAAAAGAAAAGCAAAAAAATGAAGAAAATAGGACAGCTGTACTACTTGGCAACTTAACTCAGTACTGTTGACAGGTGGATATTTGGTATTTTTTTTTTTTTTAATTATTCAATTATTTCGTGTATCAAACTAACTAACAAGTTAATATAAATGGGAAGGATACTGATTTTAACAATATATGGAACCACAGGATCAGGTAAACGGCTTAAGAGCTTTCCCCAGTTTACACAAAAAATTAGGTAATGTGATGTGATGGCTTCACCTCTGGCAACTCTTCTAAATTTCCTTCAAGTCAGAACTGGACGGCAGCTTCTCTCTCCCCTCACGAAAATGTTCTCAAATTTTTTCCTTTTTTTTTTCTCGCCTCACTCGTTCAGTCTAACTCACGTGTGCGCCGTTCACGTTTTGCTTGTGATTTATTTACTCGCATATTTTAACCTTTGCAGTGCCTCCCAAGCATCCTTCATCTTCTAAGGCTTCTTGTAGTGAGCCTAAGCGGCAGAGGAAAATGTTAACCATAACAGATAAGGTGAAACTCTTAGATATGTTGAAAGAAGGAAAAAGGTTTACGGATGTCGGCCGCTATTTTGGCCTCAATGAATAACAGCCTTAAAGCTGTTATTTGCTGCGGAATAATATCCTCTGGCGTCTGCAAACTCATTACCACCTCATTCACTGTAAGTTTACCTATCACGTACATATAAATTTACGTTGCATGCTGTTATTTATAAAGTAAAGTTTGGTTTTTTAACAGTGCAGGGAGGGTTTATACAGTAAACGTAAAAATAATTGTAAAATACCTATGTACATGAGTATGTCCTATAAATTTACGCTTGCATGCTGTTATTTATGAAGTAAAGGGTGGTTTGTTAACAGTACAGGGAGGGTTTATACAGTTTATACTTTGTAAGCGTAAAAATAAGTTAAAATATCTATTTATATATAGGCTGATCCTACTCCGCGATTTTCCTGTCTCGCGCTGGGTCCCGGAACCGAACCCTCGCGATAATCAAAGGAACATTATATATATACCGTATATTTCGGTGTATAAGTCGGCCTACAGATAAGTCGACCCAAAAATGAGAGTAATTTTTGATGATATTTGCTAATATCTGAGGTATAGGTCGACCTCTAAAATACAGAACTCGCCTACCGTAAATTATCGGCTAGCCTAAGCAGCAGTGTAAAAGTTGAAATACGAAACTCGCCTAAGTTATAGGCTAGCCTAAGCAGCAGTGTAAAAGTTACCATATATAAAACACCGGGCATTAATTAAAGACTATCGGTATGTTATTACAAACGTTGTTCTACTTACAATATGAAATAATATATAAGGTAGTATTAATATAAATCTCTATAAAAATGACGAAATAGATTCATTTCTCCGCACGATCGTAACATAAACAAAGTGTGTTCATATGGGTGAATTATTCGAAACGTTCCAAGCAGCTGACAAGCTCATTATAGCAACTAACAGATGATGATGATTGTAGCAATTTTGAAGGTTTTTAAATTAATAAAACATATTGCATACTTTTTATTGTAATTTATTTTAGTGAGAAATAAAGATCTGATGTTATCCTAGATGTTGTTATTTAACATTTCTGTGGTCAAAAAAGGGTTGGTGTGAACGCACTTATACCGTAAATTGTTTTGTTTCGTCAGCGATCAGCTGATCGGAAATTTTACAAATGGCTGCATGATGTTTACATTGTTATGGTCTTTTTCCTTTGATTAATAGCATTTTGTGGAATTTTAAGGTAATGGTAGCTCTATTACATTATTAGTGTCGAATCAGAATGTGAATTGATTAAAATACAAGTATTTACATTAGTAGCTACATGTATTTACATCGATAGTTACCACACCGAGGCTGTCGTCGGTATTAGCCTTAGGTTAGGCCTGATTTCCTGCACCAATATGTCACAAGATTTCAAGGTTTGCTTTTTGTGATTGTTATATAAGTCGACCCTCAATTTTGGGCTGATTTTTGGGGGCTAAAACATCGACTTATACACCGAAATATACGGTATATATATATATATATATATATATATATATATATATATATATATATATATATATATATATATATATATATATATATATATATATATATATATATATATATACTCAGCTCTTGGAATAACGCGAGGATACGTTCTCAGAAGTGACGTATAATGTAGTATAATGTAAAATACGCGTATTGTAACCAGTCATTTTCCATAAGAAACAATGATAATGGGCATAGATGCGTTTCACAACCGTACATAGACACACTATGCCAAAGATATTAGATAAGTAAAGCATATTTTATAAGTACACCTAGTTCACAGAATAACGCCTAGATAGGTTCTCAGAAGTGTCAGGTAAATGGAAAATCGCGTGAAAAAACCAGTTATTTTCCATAGGAAACCATGAGAAAGGGCATAGATACGTTCCAAACCTTACATAGACACACCATGCCAAAGATATAAGATAAGTAAAAAACATATTTTATTACTACATAGTAATAATATATATATATATATATATATATATATATATATATATATATATATATATATATATATATATATATATATATATATATATATATATATATATATATATATATATATATATATATATATATATATACTCAGCTCTTGGAATAACGCGAGGATACGTTCTCAGAAGTGACGTATAATGTAGTATAATGTAAAATACGCATATTGTAACCAGTCATTTTCCATAAGAAACAATGATAATGGGCATAGATGTGTTTCACAACCGTACATAGACACACTATGCCAAAGATATTAGATAAGTAAAACATATTTTATAAGTACACCTAGTTCACAGAATAACGCCTAGATAGGTTCTCAGAAGTGTCAGGTAAATGGAAAATCGCGTGAAAAAACCAGTTATTTTCCATAGGAAACCATGATAAAGGGCATAGATACGTTCCAAACCTTACATAGACACACCATGCCAAAGATATAAGATAAGTAAAAAACATATTTTATTACTACATAGCAAAGCAGAAAGCCCTGTATCTATTTTTAAGAGTATACAAAAGATATTCATATTCACTTTACAGCTAGAAATTAACATACATTACTTTACTCTATTATGCAGTGGGCAACATTTATACAGTACACTGGGACATGCATGGTGGCAGTGAGCATGTAACTTATGTGGTAGAAGAGGAGGAGGATGCAGGAGAACGAACCTCTATCTGCAAATGTATAGTGATAAAATAAGAATTATAAATAACCAAAGCAAGACTAAAAAACAAAACAAAAAATTAATTATGCAATGCCTAAATCTACCATATGACAGATTAAAAAACTTTATCTACATTCTCTAGAGAGGCACAGAGTTAGGGGGGATATGATTGAGGTGTATAAATAGTTTAAAGGGATTAACAAGGGTGATATTAATAAAGTTTTAAAAATTCATGATCAAACCAGAACTCGTAATAGGTAATGGATTTAATCTTGACAAATTTAGGTTCAGAAGGTAAATTGGTGAAAATTGGCTTGGTAGTACCGTAGAGTATTCCTAGTAGGATAATAAATGCCAATACCTTAGACACCTTCAAATGTAGATTAGATAGACATATGACAGAGGTAGGGTAGGTGTATATATAATGTATAATGATGATCTTTTCTTATTGTAATCCTCTTTGTACTGGTGAAAGAAGCCTCCGTGGGCACTTATTTTCTATGTTATTTATTTATTTATTTTTTTTAATATAGTAAATAAGTGCCCGCAGAGGCATCTTCCACCAGTACAAAGAGGATTACGAAAAGAAAAGATCATCATCATTATACATTATATATACACCCACCCTATTGGGTAGAATAGAATGTTGGAGAGAGAGAGAGAGACATCTTTAATTAACTCTTGTTCATTCAACCAAAACTACATTATTTATTGTAAAAATAATGGTTTAATTACAAATTCGTAATAATAATGATATTAATAATTATAATAATAATAATAATAATCTCCACAATCATCATCAAAGGAAAATTATTGTTAAAAATAATAATAATAGTAATAATACTAATAATAATAATAATAATAATAATATCTAAGGAGAATTTTTGGAATAGACATCATGAGAGTAATGCAGAGGTATATTAAAACCCAGCAGAGAGCTGGATATTCATTACACATCTTTTATAATCCCTTCATATCTGACTGGTCATTACACTCTCCATCTGTTTCTCTTTACAGCCTGATAAAGGCTGTTTTATTTTATCGTTTCCTGGTCCATCCTTGAATAACAATAATCTTTAAAAAAAAAAAAAAAAAAAATATATATATATATATATATATATATATATATATATATATATATATATATATATATATATATATATATATATATATATATATATATATATATATATATATATATATATATATATATATTTATATATATATATATATATATATATATATTGGGGGGGTCATTCGCGAAATCCTAGTTTTTTACTATTATTTTTGGGGGGCGATATTGCAATTTTGCGGATAAAAAAATCGCATATAAAAGGAACAAGGTGTACATAACAAAGCAGAAAGACCTGTAATTATTAATATTAACGTGCAAATAGTGTAGCGTATGAAATATATACAGATTTACTATACAGTAAACAAATTAATGCACTCTATTGTGCGGTGGGCAACAGGCATACACTGGGACGTGCATGGTGGCGGTGAGCACGTAACTTAAACGGTAGAAGAGGAGTAGGATATTGGAGAATGAACCTCTACCTGCAAACGTAAACAAAGATAATATTAAAATAAAAACTAACTAAAGCAAGTCTAAAAAACTAAAAAAAAATTTCATTTTGCAATGCCTGAGTGTAAAACACTTTGTGCTCACTCTATATATGGTGAGCAACAGGCATGGGATGAGCGTGGTGGGAATGAGCACTTGACATAAGCTGTAGGGGAAGAGGCGAACGAACCCCTATCTGCAAACGTAAAATACAGTAACAAAAGCAAGCCTAGAAAACTAATATTTTTCATTATGCAACACCTGAATTACTGTAATAAAAAAAAATATATAACATATTCTACTCACTCTATATACACTGAGCAACAAGCATGGAACGAGCATGGTGGCAGCGAGCACATGACCTAAGCGGTAATAGAAGAGGAGAGGGATTCGTTAAAATGAACCCCTAGCTGCAAAAATAAATACCGGTAAAGATACTGTAACATTAAAAAGTTAATAAGGGCAAGACTAGAACACTAGATTTTTTTTTCATTCTGCAGTGCCTGAATTACAGTAATGATGTATATAATAAATATTATACACATTCTACTCACTCTATATACGGTGATCAACAGACGACGAGCAGGCAATATAAGCGGTACGAGAAGAGGAGGAAGTGGGAGAGCCAACCCATAGCTGCAAAAATAAATAAAGTTAACATAAAAAAAATGAAAAGCAAGACTAGAAAACTAATTTTTTTTATTATGCAATGACTGAATATAATACTATAGTATGGTATTGAAAAAATACCATAAAAAAATGTAAACAATTACACAGGTGTACTCACTCTATATATGATGGGGCTTTTTCTTTGACGATATTATACGGCAAGTTTGTTTGCTTTTTGTTCTTAATGCTCATCCACGTACATAGCATTTTCTCCAGTCTCTCCATAACATCCGATCGAGAATATGAAGACTTGAGCAAAGTTAAACTAACACCAGCTTTTGCACTTTTCTTTATTCTTTCCACATTTTCGTGGATAGTGCGCAACCTATTTTCAATGTGTTGCATCAACAGTTTTATGGCCGCCGTAATCTCACAACCCTCATAAGGGGCCAAAACATGAAGTTTTACTTCAAGATTTATTGCCTTTCGCACCCTATTGGAAGTAGAAGCACTTCCACAGTCTTTTCCTGGACGTTTACTGGCCATGATAGATACGTGCAGTAGATAAAATTTTGCAAAAAAAACATAGGAAACACAAACCTTACCACAAAAACAGTTAGAACAATCGATATATCCACACAGTATGCTGGGTAAAGCGACACTGAAGCACATGGCAGCAGGGTGGGACAGTGCCTTAGAGGCAGTTGCTTATTTACTAAAATGAAAATTTTGTTTTCGAATTTTTCGCGCGGGTGTTATTCATGCATTTCGTAGTATTTTATTTTTATTATTTGGAGGTGTTATTCCAATTTCGTGTCTTATAGCAATGCGTAAAATACGAGTTGAGTGTATATATATGTATACAGTGTTACCCCGGTTATTTGCGCTTCTTGGTTCGCGTTCTCACTCTATCGCGGTTTTTCTTTTTGGATAAATTATTATTTTATTTTATGGGCATACGCAAAAATATTAAAATATTGAAAAAAAACATTTTCAGTATTTTCATTTTATTTTTAAATTTACGTTGCGTGCTGTTATTTATAATGTAAAGGGTGTTTTTTTAACAGTGCAGGGAGGGTTTATACAGTTCGTAAACGAAAAAATAATTGTAAATGAGTGTGTGTCACGTCATCATCATTAAGCTTGAAAAAGTTCAAAGACATGCCACGAAACTGGTGCCAGAAATACGCAATCTCAGTTATGATGAGAGGCTGAGGGAATTAGACTTACCATCACTCGAAGCTAGAAGAGTGAGGGGGGATATGGTGACAGTCTTTAAATTCCTTCATGGTTATGATAGAGTGGATAGGGATCGATTTTTTGATATGGCTGGCTCTAGAACTAGAGGTCATAGTTTGAAGCTTCGTAAGAAAACTTCTTTGCAGGATGTAAGGAAATACTTTTTCAGTGTAAGAGTAGTTGATAATTGGAATTCGCTAAGCGAGGAGGTAGTTAATGGTATCTCAATCCATAGTTTTAAGGACAGGTATGATAAGTATCACTAAGTATAAAATGGAACCGATGAGGAGACGGGAAGATACGAGCTTTGGGCTCTTTCCCGTAAACACAATTAGGTAATCATGGTAATTTTATCTATCACTTTCATGAAAATTTACGTTGCTTGCTGTTATTTATAATGTAAAGGGTATTTTTTTAACAATGCAGGGAGGGTTTATACAGTACGTAAACGAAAAAATAATTGTAAATGAGTATGTATGTCATCATTATCACCTCATTCACCGTAATTTTGTCTATCACTTTCATAAAAATTTACGTTGCTTGCTGTTATTTATAATGTAAAGGGTGTTTTTTTAACAGTGCAGGGAGGGTTTATACAGTACGTAAACAAAAAAATAGTTGTAAATGAGTATGTATGTCACGTCATTATCACCTCATTCACCGTAATTTTATCTATCACTTTCATAAAAATTTACGTTGCTTGCTGTTATTTATAATGTAAAGGGTGTTTCTTTAACAGTGCAGGGAGGGTTTATACAGTACATAAACGAAAAAATAATTGTAAATGAATATGTATGTCACGTCATTATCACCTCATTCACCGTAATTTTATCTATCACTTTCATAAAAATTTACGTTGCTGCTGTTATTTATAATGTAAAGGGTGTTTCTTTAACAGTGCAGGGAGGGTTTATACAGTACGTAAACGAAAAAATAATTGTAAATGAGTATGTATGTCACGTCATTATCACCTCATTCACCGTAATTTTATCTATCACTTTCATAAAAATTTACGTTGCCTGCTGTTATTTATAATGTAAAGGGTGTTTTTTTAACCGTGCAGATAGGGTTTATACAGTACGTAAACGAAAAAATAATTGTAAATGAGTATGTATGTCACGTCATTATCACCTCATTCACCGTAATTTTATCTGTCACTTTCATAAAAATTTACGTTGCTTGCTGTTATTTATAATGTAAAGGGTGTTTTTTTTTAACAGTGCAGGGAGGGTTTATACAGTACGTAAACGAAAAAATAATTGTAAATGAGTATGTATGTCACGTCATTATCACCTCATCCACAGTAATTTTATCTATCACTTTCATAAAAATTTACGTTGCTTGCTGTTATTTATAATGTAAAGGGTGTTTTTTCAACAGTGCAGGGAGGGTTTATACAGTACGTAAACGAAAAAATAATTGTAAATGAGTATGTATGTCACGTCATCATCACATTCACGGTAAGTTTTCCTATCACTTTCATAAAAATTTACGTTGCTTGCTGTTAGCTATAATGTTAAGGGTGTTTTATTTAACAGTGCAGGGAGGGATTATACAGTACATAAACGAAAAAATAATTGTAAATGATATGTATGTCACGTCATTATCACCTCATTCACTGTAATTTTATCTATCACTTTCATAAAAATTTACGTTGCTTGCTGTTATTTATAATGTAAAGGGTGTTTTTTTAACAGTGCAGGGAGGGTTTATACAGTGTAAACGTAAAAATATATTAAAATATCTATGTACATATACCTACTTCGCGGATTTCCTGGTTCGCGGCAGGTCCCGGAACCGAACTACCGCAATAAGTGAGGCAACACAGTATATATATATATATATATATATATATATATATATATATATATATATATATATATATATATATATATATATATATATATATATATATACAGTGATCCCTCATTTATCGCGGGGTTAGGTTCCAGGACCGACCGTGATAGGTGAATTTCCGCCAAGTAGGATCACCCTATATGTACTTAGGTATTTTACATTTATTTTTACGTTTACTGTATAAACCCTTCCTGTACTGTTAACAATCCACCCTTTACTTCATAAATAACAGCATGCAAGCTTAAATTTATATGAAAGTGATAGGTAAACTTACCGTGAATGAGGTGGTAATGACACGACATACTCATGTACATTGGTATTTTGCAATTATTTTTACGTTTACTGTATAAACCCTCCCTGCACTGTTAAAAAACCATCCTTTACTTTATAAATAACAGCATGCAAGCGTAAATTTATATGAAAGTGATAGGTAAACTTACCGTGATGAGGCGGTAATGACATAACATACTCATACACATAGGTATTTTACAATTACTTTTACGTTTACTGTATAAACCCTCCCCTGCGGCTGATATCCGCAAACCTTAATCCTTCTTTCAGCATATCTAACAGTTTCACCTTATCCGTTATGGTTAACATCTTCCTTTGCCGCTTAGGCTCACTACCAGAAGCCTTAGAAGATGAAGGATGTTTGGGAGGCATTGCAAAGGTTGAAATACGTGAGTAAAAGGAAATCACAAGCACAAAGTATTAATAAGCACAACCCGTACGGCGCACATGTGAGTTAGACTGAACGAGTGAGGCGAGACAATGGAAGAACCAATCTTCAATCAAAAAGCCAATCAGACCCCATGATACAGAACATATAGAAAAACACTTCTGTGATTTGTCGTCTCCCACCCTTTGATCCAATAGCATTCCATGAACTATCTCACGTAGGTGCGAGCTTTTGCGTTTTCCAAGACGCCAATACATTGTACGCCCATCGGACAGTATTTCACATGGTGCAATATGTGAATTAAATTTTTAAATTTATGCATTTTACTCTTTTTTTACTGTTTTTTATTCTTAGGCTAGGAAATACTTGTTTTATCAATAAAATAATAAAAATTTCAATATGTATTAGCTCACGTAGGTGCGACCCTTTTCGTTTTCCTAAACGCTGATACCGGTATCGTATTTTACATGGTGCAATACTGTGAGTATTTATGTTTTTTACTATTTTTTACTGTTCTATTATTCTTAGGCTAAGTAATACGTTTTTTTATCAATAAAATCATGAAACTACTGGAAATTTTAATATATGCTAGCTCATGTAGGTGCGACCCTTTGTGTTTTCTGAAATGCTGATACTGGTATCGTACTTTCTATGGTGCAGTTACATGTTCAGATTTATGTATTTTTACTATTTCTTACTGTTTTATTATTCTTAGGCTGGGAAATACATTTTCTTATCAATAAAATAATGAAAATACTGAAAATTTTAATTTTTTTATATTTTATTATTTTCGCATATACCCAGAAAAAAAAAATTGCCAAAAAAAGAACCGCGATACAGTGAATCCGTGATAGGTGAACTGCGATATAGCGAGGGATTACTGTATATATATATATATATATATATATATATATATATATATATATATATATATATATATATATATATATATATATATATATATATATATATATATATATATATATATATATATACAGCTGTGACCCCAAGCCACGAGCAAATTCCAACCAATAAACAAAAATGTGTTGACCAAGCCACCATGTGTCCCATTTGGCCGCCACGTGGGTTCCACTAGGCCGTTCCCGGTTTCACTTGGTCACTTTCGTTTTCTTTCAGTTCTGCATTGGTGCCCACGCTTTGTGGTTCGTTCGTAATTTCATCACAGTTCTTGCTTATTTTCCATAGTTTTTTCTTTTAATATAGCCCTTATTATGGCTCCTAAGAAAGTTAAAAGTGCTGGTGAACTTGGCGTCAAACACCCCAGACACATAACAGTGGAAAGGAAAAAAGAAATAATTGCAAAACATGAAAATGGGGTGCTTGTATCCGATCTTGCTATGCAGTATAACATGCCGAAATCCACCATATGTACTATTTTAAAGAATAAAGAGATCTTAAAAGCAGCTGACGTGGCTAAGGGAGTCAATATTTTAACAAAGAAAAGGTCACAGGTGATAGAAGAGATAGAAAAATTATTATTGTTGTGGATAAATGAAAAATAGTTGGTTGGCGATAGTATTAGCGAGGCCATAGCATGCGCTAAGGCTTTGTACATCTACCAAGATTTAGTAGCGAACTCTCCAACTTCTAGTGGCGCTAAACTGGAGGAATTTAAAGGCAGTATAAGCTGGTTTGAACATTTTCGTGGCCGAACCGGGATTTATAGCGTCATTAGACACAGAGAGGCGGCTAGTCCCGACCAAAAAGCAGCGGATTCCTTCGTAAAGGAATTCGCTTAATATATCAAGAGTGAAGGTTATATCCCGCAACAAGTGTTATATTGTGATGAAACGGGACAAGTGTTTAATTGTGATGAAATGGGACTCTTTCGGAAGAAAATGCCCAAATGAAACTTCATAACCGAAGAGGAGAAATCATTGCCTGGCTACAAACCAATGAAAGACAGGTTTACCCTTTTATTGTGCGCTAATGCTAGTGGGGACTGTAAGATCAAGCCTCTTTTAGTTTACCACTCTGAAAACCCACGTGTTTTTAAACGCAATAATATATTGAAGGCTAGCCTCCCAGTAATGTGGAGGTCAAATCCAAAGGCTTGGGTCACACGTATTTTATTCCTAGAGTGGTTGATTGAAGTGTCTGCGCCAGCAGTGAAGAAATATCTTGAGGAAAAGAATTTGCCTCTTAAGTGTCTCCTCATGATGGATAATGCTCCTGCCCATCCTCCAGGTGTGGAAGATTATCTTGCTATATATTACGACTTCATTAAAGTAAAATTTCTGCCTCTCAACACCACTCCTATCCTCCAGCCTATGGACCAGCAGGTAATTTCTAATTTTAAAAAGTTGTATACGAAGGGTCTATTTGCCAGGTGTTTCCAGGTAACCAATAACATGGATTTGACCCTTCGTGATTTCTGGAAAGACCACTTTAATATGCTCTACTGCATTGGCCTCATTGAAAAGCATGAAAGGAGGTCTCATATCTTACATTGAACTCCGCCTAGAGGAAACTTTAGCCAGGTTGTGTTACTGACAAAGACATTGAGGGCTTCAAGCAGGAGTTAGCTATAAAAATTTTGAACGAATTTGTGGCCACGGGCAAAAGTTTGGGCTTGAAGGTCAATGAGGAGGATGTGGAGGACCACAAAGAACTTACCACGGATGAATTGAATAAGTTGCAACGTGAACAGGTGAAGATTTTCTTAGAGGAGCAATCATCGGAGGAAGGGGTAAAGGTGTCCAGTGAAGAATTGAAAGATAATTTTAATAAGTAGAATGATGTGCAGGCTTTTATTGAGAATTATCACCCAGATAAAACTGTGTGCAATAGAGGTGTGAATATGGTAAATGACAATGTGATGAATATTTTTAGACTAATTTACCAAAGAAGAAAAAGACAAATTTCTCTTGATCGTTTCTTTGTACCAGTAAGCAGGGAAGCAGCTTCCAAAAGAGAAAGAAATAAACCACCAGAAATGCAGCCTGTATCAGAAGAGTTCCCTAACGTTTTTATGGAATGGGACACTCTTGATGCTTCATCATCACCACAAGCACCTTTAACTTGCATCATTTTGTTCTGCAAATTAGCACGAGCCTTAAAATGCTTAAACCAACCCTTTCAAGCTCTTCATCTGCACTCTCTTCCCCCTTTTCTAATTTCAAGGCTTCAAACAATATTTTAGCCTATCCCTGAATTACCATGAGGCTTACTGAAATATACAGTCGATTCTGGTCATCAAGCCAAAACGCTAGCAATATCACCATCTCTATCATAAGGCGACTACACTGCTTAATTATCACAGTTGATATCATAGGAGTCAAACCTTTCATGTGGTCACGTATGCTATATTTGTCTTTGATAATTGTCGCCACGGCTGCATGGTCTATTCAGAGAGCTATCTAAAAGGCAAAGCAGTGGAAAATAAAGCAAGAACTACAAACAGATCTTGAACGAACACACAGCACGGGCCCCAATGCAGAACTTAAAGCTGACGAGTGGGACACGTGGTGGCCTGGTTGACACATGCATGTTCGTGGGTTGGGGTAAAAATTTTGTTCGTGGGTTGGGGTCGCCACTG
>JAXCGZ010006927.1:0-21701 GCA_037179515.1 Halocaridina rubra | reverse complement strand
TGGTGGACATGTTGAAAATATTGTCGATCAAAATTTCTCCGTTATTATGCAGATATTGCAAATATGCATTTTTGCGTTTGTGTCACCCACACATATGACGCAGGAAGCGTTATTTTTATATTCGTTCGACGTCATTTCTTTTCAGTCATTGGCTGACGAAAATTTAGGTTATGTTTTTTTTTTTTCAAAGTTTCACATAGAGTATGTATCTGAGTTCCTTAACAGTGGTCAGAAAGCGCTCACTACTTATAGAAAAAAAAAAATTTCTTCCAATCTTCGTGTGACATAATTTGTGGCCTAAAAATCCCGTGAAACCAACTACTTCAAAAGTCAAGGTCAAATTCTGCCTTTGGTCACTTTACTTTTTTTTTTTCTCATTCGTGTGTAACTTCATGTATATCCACATACTACACAAAATGTCAGTACTTAAATGTATTATAAAATGAAACATTAGCATTATCTGAAGTCCCAAGGGTTTCATTTTTTATGAGTAGAACTATTTTTGGAAGCATTTAATAATTTAAACCCGTTCTATATCGAGTATTCTGCGACAAAGGTCAGCCCCATCAATACTACAACTTACACAATTTGTAATGTTATCAAGTAATACTGTAAGACCAGTACTTTGGAACCACGGGAGTCTATCGTAGACTACCCGTCTCAGGAGTTGACAGATCAGCGATCGAGGCCACAATGAGGCATTAGGAAAGGTATTCAGTATGAATTCCCCATCCACTCTTTGTATGTGTCCACTCCTATAATGGGGATTAACAGTGACACATAAAACGTAAAGCAGACTCTAAGGCCTATGCTTCTATGTAGTCTGTTCACAGATTAGATATAGTTTGGCAAAATAATATATTTTTTTTCTATTAGTGTGACACCGGGACAGGCAGAAACTGCCCTCATCAATAAAGGCCCGGGCACGAGAAAATACCAAGATGAAGGAAAAGAAAAAGGTTAAGGACGAGGCAGAGATGAGGTAATGATACACAAAGGAAAACGAGAGAAAAAAAAAACAGTCAAAGTACAGAGGACCCAGAGATATGGAGGACTAGGCTCTGAGATGACGATAGATCTGCTTTTTGAAGGCTGAGAGGTCATAAGAATTAGGGAAGACAAAAGGAGGAAGAGAGTTACAGAGTCTGGACGTAGATGGGAAGAAGCAGTCGCTGCACCGACCAATCCGCGAGCTACAAATCTCCACACAGTACCTGTGAGATGAGTCCGCTTGGCGAGTGTTATGCGGCCTCGGCAATGGGGGAGGGATGCAACTCGCCACTCATCAGAGCAGCGATGGAAGTAGTAGCGATAGAAAAGCGAAAGAGAAGATACCTTACGGCAAAGAGAGAGAGAATCCAGATTAGAAGTAAGAGAAGGATCATTAATGAGTCTGACTGCCTTAGATTCAACCCTATCAAGAAGATAAGTATAAGAAGAAGCACCCCAGATGTGTGAGCAGTATTCTGAGCAGAGACGGATAAGACCTTTGTAAGTTTTAAGTAATTGCAACGAGGAAAAGTAATGACGAAAACGAAACAAAACCCCAAATTTTTTCTATGAAGATTTAGAAGTTTGGATTATGTGATTCCTCCAAGACAAGTTAGAGGCTATATGGATTCCTAATATGTTGATAGAGTTAAGAGGGTAAATTTCATTAGTTTCGAAGACAATAGGGTTATCAGGAGGAGAAGAAGATAAAGAGATAGCCAGAAACTTTGTCTTGGAGGCATTGAATTTAACTAAATTTTGAGTGCCCCACTCAGATACTCTCTGCAAATCGGAGTTAATATTTCTAGGGTTTGCAACGCAGAAGATATATTTTTACGTGTGTACTACTACTACTACTACTATTACTTCTGATAATAAAAATAACAGTATTAATAATAATAATAATAATAATAAAAATAATAAGAATAATTTTTATTATTATTATTATAATAATAATAATAATAATAATAATAATAATAATAATAATAATAATAATAATAATAATAATAATAATTATAATTTTAATAATCTGTATCTATATATACATAAGCCATTTTTCCCTTTATAAGGGGAGTGGCTGAGTGAAGGCAAATATAGTTTGACTCTTTGGTAAGAGAAAACACAGAGGAAGGACTTCTCAATCCCCTCGCTCCACCCCATTTAGTAGATTTTTACGACACACAGGTGGAATAATAATAATAATAATAATAATAATAATAATAATAATAATAATAATAATAATAATAATAATAATAATAGATTTACTCATTATTATTATTATTATTATTATTATTATTATTATTATTATTATTATTATTATTATTATTATTATTATTATTATTTATCCTGTCATCTGTGTAATGAAAGAACATAATATCTTATGAGAGCGTTTGGAGCTTCACTGTGGAAGGTCCCAGTTGCACTTAGGTTGCATTGTGTTGGTGACAGATTCAGTATTTCCTTGAGTCTTGTTCATTCCTCTTATTAAGATACCATTCATTTGGGCTATTTTTACTTCATGTTTTATCCTTTGGAATGGAAACTATTTGTTTTATAAGCATTAGCAACCTGGTGTGGCCATAAGAGTGTGTTTCATATTTTGGTTTAGTGTTTTCTGTTCTTGTTAGCTTACAGTATCATAAAGCTAAATAAAGCTAAATTGGAAGTCAACGCAAGAAGTAGTCAATATTTATTTTAAAGGATCAGCTGTACAGATGCCCTGTCAGGTGAATGTATCCTCCTAATATAAATTGGGCTGGTTATTCTCTTTATGCACAGGAAATACCGTGACCTTATTTGGCTTTCGTGTGTGAGGGGCTAAGAACAGCTACTTATTAAGTCTCTAGTTTAAAGGTCTGATGCTTATTTAAGTTAAAATTGTGACCACATGGGAATCTGGTATTTTCTGGATATGTATTGTTCTTGGTTATATGTTCTGAGATCATTAGTACAATATCTGATTCAAAGTATAACTCTTTATTCACTTTTAGGTTAAGGGGGGTTTACACGGTCAAACGGTTCGTCGAACGCGGTTCGACAGACAAGTGTTTGAAGTGATATTCGAACATGAACGGGGTATTTGGTTGTCGAACACGGAACGTGTTCGACAACCAAATACCCCGTTCACACTTTCGAACATCATTTCAAACACTTGTCTGTCGAACCGCGTTCGACGAACCGTTTGACCGTGTAAGCCTCCCTATAGGTTAGGAAGGAAGTGGCCGATTTGGGTTACAGACGATTTGATTGTCGTAGTGTTTGTTCTTGGTATCATCTTTGATTTTTCTGTTTTGAAAAAAAAAATGGCGCTTTTCTGCCATTCTTTGACGAACATATTTTCCAACTTGACAGCCGACCAAGAAGCGGATATTATAATGCCTCCTTTCATCACTTCAGGACAATGTGTCGAATCGAAGGTTTAGTATTTCCTTGTGGCACTAGTGTGTGATTTGATTTTAAACAGACATGCTATGCCTCCATGTTCAGAAATAAAAAAGAGTATTGACCTTATCGTCCCGTTGCAGTATATAATCATTTAGTAACAGTAAACCAAAAAAAAAAAAAAAAAAAGGAAGTTCCTTTGTCTCCATTTTTGTACCAAAGTTTTTTATATTATTATTATTATTATTATTATTATTATTATTATTATTATTATTATTATTATTATTATTATTATTATTATTATTATTAAATCCTCCCTCTGCAGAGTTCATAATGTCAAGAAATATGATTATGAAGAATTCTCAGCCTCCAGTGTGGGAGGTGGATGTGGCCGCGAGAAGATTATCAATGAAATCCAAAAGTCTGCTGGAATCTAGGAATTTTTAGGGTTCGTTTACTTCCAAGGACGTTTCCTGGAATACTAAAGCTTCAAAAGAAGATTTTTCCAGTTTTAAATAAATTAAAATAGCTGAAGATAAGGACGTTATTTTATGAAGACAATAAGGTGTTATTGTGTCCTGATAAGTTAATTGTTGAAGTAAGTTGGCTCAAACAGTTCCCCCTAGCCAGGTTTAGGTAAAGGGAGTGGCATTCCCTGTCTGGTAGCCCCTGTCAACCCAGTTAATGCATCAATGGAAGTGTAGGACCTTTAGCGGAAGAGTATTTTCAGCAGCTGGGTCTTCGAAAGGGGCGATAATATTCGTACTACAGTTCATTAAAGGCAGAGAAAATAAAATGTTGCGGAATGATATCTCCGAGACTCATCAAGTACCTCTGTTACATTAGAGAAAATTTTCCCATAATTATCATCCGGTAAAATTTTTTTTGTTTTAGATTGTGTAGTTATACCCTTTGTCATTTTATCCGTTTCTGATATTATTATTTTCATGTATATTCTGTATGGATTCCCAGAGGTGGTTCATGTATCTTCTGTATGTTTGTTTTTCTGTGTTCTTTTGCTATTATTTAAAAATGGTTCCTACTTTTGAACTGTGTCTATATAATTCGTGAATACCTCTACACACACACACACACACACACACACACACACACACACACACACACACACACACACACACACACACACACACACACACACACACACACACACACACACACACACACACACACACACACACACACACACACACACACACACACACACACACACACACACACACACACACACACACACACACACACACACACACACACACACACACACACACACACACACACACACACACACACACACACACACACACACACACACACACACACACACACACACACACACACACACACACACACACACACACACACACACACACACACACACACACACACACACACACACACACACACACACACACACACACACACACACACACACACACACACACACACACACACACACACACACACACACACACACACACACACACACACACACACACACACACACACACACACACACACACACACACACACACACACACACACACACACACACACACACACACACACACACACACACACACACACACACACACACACACACACACACACACACACACACACACACACACACACACACACACACACACACACACACACACACACACACACACACACACACACACACACACACACACACACACACACACACACACACACACACACACACACACACACACACACACACACACACACACACACACACACACACACACACACACACACACACACACACACACACACACACACACACACACACACACACACACACACACACACACACACCACACACACACACACAGAGAGAGAGGGGAGACATGTAGGGAAATATTGTTGAGAAAAAAAAGTCTAAAAGACCTTCAAGAATGCAAAGAAGTGTTCATTAGACGATACAGAACACAGGAAGAGATGGGAAAGATCAAAAACTTGTTGCAAGAGGCAAGAAGGTTAAATGATGAAAGAAATGAAGAAGAGAAGAAAAATTTTCGTTACGGAATACTTCCAGACAAAGGGGAGATAAAGAAGATAATGACAGAAGATCAGGGGATGGGGCCTCATTAAGATTGTTATACACAAATGCTGATGGATTAGCTGGTAAGGCAGTAGAATTAAAAGATAGGATTCACAACAGTAAGGCAGATATAGTAGCAATTACAGAGACTAAGTTGAGTGAGGACATAAACAGTGTCACAGTTTTTCCTAAGGGCTTCAGAATACTAAGGGTCGAAAGATCTGAGAGGACTGGTGGAGGGATAGCACTGCTCATAAGTGAGAGGATTCAAGTTGAAGAAATAAACTTGGCTATAGAAAGTGAGTTCAGGGAATTTCTTGTTGCTCGCATAAATACTGGGTCAGAGAGCATTATAATAACTGTTGTATACAACCCACCAAGGAACCAAAATAGGCTTGAAATTTATGAGGAAAGTCATATAGGTACGATTGAAGTCATAAACTCAGTTGTTAACATGGCGCGGGAGAAAAAATGTAGGATTTTGATTATGGGAGACTTTAATCATAAAGAGATAGATTGGATAAATCTTGACCCACACAGTGGTGAGGACTCCTTTGGGGCAAGATTCCTAGATTGCGTACAAGGGAATTTCCTACACCAACATGTAATGGAACCAACAAGAGCCAGGGGTGGGGATGAGCCATCACTACTTGATCTGGTGTTCACAGATAATGTGTTGGATATTGAAAATATTGAGTATGAACCACCAATTGGAAAGAGTGACCACTGTGTGTTGTTGATGGAGTATATCATTGAAGACATTCTTCCTGAGAGTAGAGGCACTGAGGACATGAGGAGGAACTATCAGAAAGGAGATTACATCAAAATGAATGAGCTTTTTGCAGTTATTGACTGGAGAACCTTATTTTACAACAAATCTGTACAAGAAATGCATGACATCTTTTGTGAGAAATATGGGAAGATAGCAGATTGCTGCATACCTGTCACCAAAGTAGGTGTAATTCATGCCAGAGAGAAATGGTTCGATAATGGGTGTAAAAGAGCTAAGGAGTGGAGAGACAAATGCTGGAAAAGGTATAGGAGGAGAAAAAACATAAATGCCTGGCAAACCTACAAAAGAGCAAGAAATGACTACCTAAGTAAAAGGAGAGAGGCAGAGAAAGATTATGAGAGGGACATCACCAGGAAGGCTAAAGAAAATCCCAAGCTTTTCCACAGCTTTATCAGAGGAAAACTGAAGGTAAAAGAACAGGTTTTAAGGCTAAAGAGAGCGGATGGAAGCATCACTGAGACGGACGAAAAGATCTGCAAAGAATTGAACAAGGAGTTTCAGTCAGTATTTACAGTAGAAAATACCCCACCCCCTCAGATTGCAGTGATAGAAGCTCAAGGGGCGGTATTAGAGAACATCAACCTTACAGCCACAGAGGTATGCAAAGCGCTGATGGATTTAGATGTTCATAAAGCTACAGGTCCTGATGACATATCCCCTCATGTGCTTAAAAAATGCGCAAACACAATATCAGTGGCACTAAGTATCATATTTAAGGAGTCATTGGAGTCGGGGGAGATTCCAAGATGCTGGAAACAAGCAAATGTGATACCTATCTTCAAAAAGGGAAGGAGGGATACGGCTCTGAACTATAGACCAGTTTCCTTGACCAGCATAGTTTGCAAACTTATGGAGAAACTACTAAGGAAACATATCTCTCTTCACTTGGAATCCTTCAACTTTTTGTCAGTGAGGCAACATGGCTTCAGAGAAGGAAGATCAACAGTAACAAACTTATTAGAATTTTATGATGAGGTAAGCCAAATCTTACAGGAAAGAGAGGGCTGGGCAGATTGCATATTCCTAGACTTCCAGAAAGCGTTTGACACTGTTCCACATGGGAGACTTATTAGGAAGCTGCAATCAATGGCTAGAATAGGTGGAAATGTCTTGGAATGGATAAAAACTTACTTAGAAGGAAGGGAACAGAGGGTTAGAGTAAGACACTCAGTGTCTGAATGGAGAAGAGTTAGTAGTGGAGTTCCACAGGGTTCAGTTTTAGGGCCACTTTTGTTCCTTGTATATGTAAATGACCTACCAGAGTCTGTAAATTCATTCATGAATATGTTTGCGGATGATGCAAAGATTGTGAAGAAAGTAAAAAACGAGAACAATGGTAGAGAACTTCAGGAGGATCTAAATAATCTGCATGAGTGGTCAGAAAAGTGGCTAATGAAATTCAATACCTCAAAATGTAAGGTAATGAGAATGGGTACAAGTGCAAGAAGGCCCAAGCTTGACTACTCGGTGGCTGGAGTACAACTTCAAGAGACAGAAAATGAGAGAGATCTAGGAGTAAACATACTGGCAGATTTGTCTCCAGAAATACATATAAATGGCGTAGTAAGGGCAGCATATGCATTCTTATCAAATGTAAGGGTAGCCTTCAGGCACATGGACAAGGAAATGTTCAGAAATATTTATGTAACCTATGTGAGGCCAAAACTCGAATATGCAGCCCCCTTTTGGAATCCGCACTTGAAAAAGCACATAGCTAAGCTTGAAAAAGTTCAAAGACATGCCACGAAACTGGTGCCAGAAATACGCAATCTCGGTTATGATGAGAGGCTGAGGGAATTAGACTTGCCATCACTCGAAGCTAGAAGAGTAAGGGGGGATATGGTGACAGTCTTTAAATTCCTTCATGGTTATGATAGAGTGGATAGGGATCGATATTTCGATATGGCTGGCTCTAGAACTAGAGGTCATAGTTTGAAGCTTCGGAAGAAAACTTGTTTGCAGGATGTAAGGAAATACTTTTTCAGTGTAAGAGTAGTTGATAATTGGAATTCGCTAAGCGAGGAGGTAGTTAATGCTACCTCAATCCATAGTTTTAAGGACAGGTATGATAAGTATCACTAAGTCTAAAAATGGAACCGATGAGGAGACGGGAAGATACGAGCTTTGGGCTCTTTCCCGTAAACACAATTAGGTAATCACAATTAGGTAATCACACACACACACACACACACACACACACACACACACATATATATATGTATATATATATATGTGTGTGTGTGTATGTGTGCGTGCGTGCGTGTATGTATGCATGTGTATATATATTCCTCTTCTTCTATTATTAGTTCAGTGCGTGAAACTGTAATTTTCAAAATTTTATCTGTGCCAGAGTGCTACTCTAACAGACTCAGCGAAGCGTTTACAGCATTTCTAAGCCATTTCCATCAGTGCTTCCTTTGGCCACTTGAACTTATTGATCATTTATATCAGTGTCATCAGTCATGTGAATACTTCATGCCATGTATTCTTTCATATATACAGAGTGACATCACTGAACTGATATTTCCGTATCAGAATGATGAATTAAATGTAAATAGTCGTTGTAATTGTGATTTGAGATTTTAAAGAATCCAAGTTTGGCTTAAGAAGGGAGCATTGAAATATATATATATATATATATATATATATATATATATATATATATATATATATATATATATATATATATATATATATATATATATATATATATATATATATATATATATTTTTTTTTTTTTTTTTTTTTTTTTTTTTTTTTTTTTTTTTAGGGCATGAGACATATTGTTAAAGATTTCTCCTGTTTAGAGCTCTATCAGTATCAGACATGATGTAAGCAGTAGACATATACATAAATACATCCAGTCTGTTCTTGCTCATGCTATGGAAGTTGAGAGTGCATCTTAAAAGTGTTTTCTTTATTTATATATCAGCAATAATTCCGTGGTGTAGGAAAATATGATGAATAGGTCACTGAAAGCTTTTTCTGATAATGACTTAGCAAAAAAGAAAAAAATGTCATTAGACAAAGCCTTTATGACTGAGGCTGTAAAGTTGTATCTCATTAATAGCTTCTGTTTTCTAATTACTTCTGTTAGTTCCACCCTTGTCACTCTGGCGCTATTTCTTAAACAGTGTAAACTTAGGATACCATATTGTTAGTTAGCTAGACACACACAAATGGATTTCATAAACGCATCTGACGCGGTTCTGTGCATGGCTTGGATCCCCCCTTGGGGGGGGGATCCTAGTCATACACAGAACCGCGTCAGATGCGTTTATGAATTCCATTTGTGTCTGTCTAGCTAACTAACAATATGGTATCCTAGTTTTACACTGTTTAAGAAATCGGGCCAGGAATCCTAGTCATACACTGAACCGCGTCAGACGCGTTTATGAAATCCATTTGTGTGTGTCTAGCTAACTAACAATATGGTATCCTAGGTTTGCACTGTTTAAGAAATTGGGCCTCTGTCAATTTGACGTGTAGAGAGTGGTTTCGTGTGAGAAATGCTTCACCGAGGAAATCTCCACAAGTAGAAAGACGGAGAAAGCTTTTTATGTTGGGAGACCTTGTTAAGTAGGCCGAAGGGACAGAGTTTCTGGCACATCACTCTCCATAAAATGTCAAAGGGAAATCGTTAGTGGAGGTGATTGGAGCAGAGGAAAGAGAGGAAATAAATCTTGAAGTTGAAAAGAGGGAAAGTGAGCAGTGGAGTCATATCGGTCTCAATCTCATAGAAGAGAGAAAGCGTGAATTCATCAAGGGCGGAAACAGTTATATTGCTAATAAAAATGGAGGAAGATCTGAGTTAGTGAACGACTAAAGTAAGAGAGATGCATTGATTTGCGAGATGCTGTCGCCCCACAGTCTTGACTCTCATTTTTGGCCCTTGAAATATAGGATTCTGCAAATTCCACGTTTCTAGTTTCTAAATCAGTAGTTTCACGATGGTTGCTCTGTAATTAAATGTTGCATTAATGAAGAATATGAGAATACCCATTGATTAGCTTCTCGATATAGTTCAGTTTATCTCCTCGTTATATAGTTCAGTTCAGAGTTTTTGTTATCATTTTTATAATTTTATTTTCACGGAAAAAAATCTTTCGTTTAAAGGGCGGTTTACACGGTCAAACGGTTCGTCGAGCGCGGTTCGACAGACAAGTGTTTGAAGTGATGTTCGAACGTATGAACGGGGTATTTGGTTGTCGAACATGGAACGTGCTCGACAACCAAATACCCCGTTCACACGTTCGAACATCACTTCAAACACTTGTCTGTCGAACCACGTTCGACGAGCTGTTTGACCGTGTAAACCGCCCTTAAGAAGAACCACCTTACGAACCACCTTTATTATATGTCTTGAATCATTTATTTTTTAAGGTTATCAGTATTAATACTTCTGCTTCAACAGTGCTTTAACTACCATATTTGGACGATTTTTAAATATCTTAATGCACTCTTAAATAATTCCACAAAATATATCAGTATTTTTATAGCATATTTATTGAGGATTTTCCAATCGGTAGTTATGGTGCCAACGTGTGTTATTATAAAACCTACTTCACGTACAATAATAATATAATAATATAATAAATCTTTATTTCCATTTCAATACAATGGGTATTCGTCGGCCAGGGCAAGCCCCAACCCCCCACTGTGGTGTCCGACCACAGCAGTTCCTGCCAGTAAACAGCTTAAACTCTCGGTCTTGGACGGGAACCGATCTTTCGACCTCGTGAATGCGAAGCCAGCGCGTTACCACTGTACAACGTATTATAGAGAGTTCTCTGGTTAGATTATTATTAAATTGTAACTTACTTCAGATTGACCAAATGAAGTACTGGTTGGTCCCGGTGGCACGTCATAAGCTAAAGCAGAAAGTGATAATATAATTTTAGATTCAATTAGGTTACGTTTGACACAACCCGAAGTAAACGGAAAACATTTGTCTTCAATAATTATACAGGGTGTCCACAAAGTCTGGGTACATAGGAAATTTCACTATGCAGACCTATTCAATCGAGTTCACCTGAATTTTGTAAAGCGCATGAAATTATGCATTGAAAATGATGGAAATCATATTGAAAATATTATTTATTAACATTAGATTTAAAATTGTTTTGTTTTAAAAGTATGTGTTAATCTCCTGTGTACCCAGACGAAGTCTGGGTACACAGGAGATTAACACATACTTTTAAAACAAAACAATTTTATTTAAATCTAATGTTAATAAATAATATTTTCAATATGATTTCCATCATTTTCAATGCATAATTTCATGCGCTTTACAAAATTCAGGTGAACTCGATTGAATAGGTCTGCATAGTGAAATTTCCTACGTACCCAGACTTTGTGGACACCCTACTGTAGTCTGACAGGCTCTTTGCCGGCTTACACACCCGCTTTCTTGTTCCCACATCGATATTTAATTGAATGGTAAATTTTTTTGGGAGAAAACAAGTAATATTTTATCTTTTTATGAATTTTCTTGATTATTTTCGTATATTATCGTAAATTTACTATAGTACGAAGTGTAAAGACTTACTCCCCCCACCACACACACACCTATTCGATATACATAGTTTCCCTTCTCTCACCAAGTCTGTTCCTCCTCTTTACTTCTTGAAAAAATTATTATTTTTCTGCAGTAGAGAAAGGATTGTCCATGGCACGGTCGACAGAAACCTTTATACCTATAAAATGAACGTACAGATAGGGAAGCAAAACGTTGAACGAAAGCTAGACGTTCCTAATGAAAACTGAGAATGTGTTTTGACATTTTCGTGTGTTTTGCCAAAAGAAAAGTGGGCAGGTGCTGCTTATAGCTACTTTATAGATATATTTCGAATGTTTTTACCCTTAAATGTGAAACAAGATGAAAGGAGGAAGTAGCAAAACTATATGAAATAGTAGACAGTTGAAATGGAAATAAGAGCAACAAGGATTAGATTAATGTAAAAAATGTCTCACTTGATCTAGATTTTGTTGCTACGATGGGTTCATATCAAAACCACTACCTCTGAATATTCCTCATAATATTTTCGAGATCGTTTGTTGGATAGTTTTAATGAACATATACCAAGTTGATGAATGAACAAAGAGAGGCTACATGCGAAAGGAAAAAAACACTTTTTTGAAAACATTTATTCAATTTATTTTTTCTCAGTGATATAGTATTATTACACTTCCATTCAGAATTCATTATTAGCCTTAGCGTGGTGACAATGGCCTCTCAACTTATTTATGATAGTTTGAATAAGCCCTAACGAATATACTCATGTGTTTTTACTAAACATGCTGTGCAGCAGCGAGAGAGAGAGAGAGAGAGAGAGAGAGAGAGAGAGAGAGAGAGAGAGAGAGAGAGAGAGAGAGAGAGAGAGAGAGAGAGAGAGAGATTTTGCAATGTAGATATAGTCTTAGCGTTAGTCCTCCCCATTATCTCCTGCCAACAGAGTAGTAAGAGTACACCATTGGAATGAAGTCTGTACGCCATTTGGAAAGAGAATAGACTACTAAATGTCAGCCATGTAACTACTCAGAAAAGTTAGTTATATAAAAATCTGATTAAATATGGATTGAGAGGAAATGAAAGTTAATGAATTTATACCCAAACAAATATCCTCCTTTATAACGCTTTTACACACGCGCACACACACTTTTATGTATACTTCAGTGTGTGTGTGTGTGTGTGTGCGCACGCACAGGTAGTTTTTTTATTAAAAAAAAAAAACAAGTGAAGACCCTGAAGAGAATTTCCTGTATAAACCCGTATCTTTGACATATACGTAAATAGAGCAAGTTGAAATGAATATTACAGTAAGTACCATGAGAACATAACCCATAATGGCTCTTGTTAAAGAAATACATAAGGCTGGAGTCTCTACTGTGTGTACATGCAGAGAAGAGTTTCTTCTTCTTGGTCTGTCATAGTATTCCTATGGAATATGAGATTAATGAGTTTTACACTTTATTCTAAGATAGGTCGTATGCCAGCACTGGTTAGTAACAGTGAGTGATGAGTGTCATGTTATATATATATATATATATATATATATATATATATATATATATATATATATATATATATATATATATATATATATATGTGTGTGTGTGTGTGTGTGTGTGTGTGTGTGTGTGTGTTATATATATATATATATATATATATATATATATATATATATATATATATATATGATATATATATATATATATATATATATATATATATATATATATATATGATCAAATATACAGATTAACATACGTGAAAACATGATGCATATTTTCCCCTGGCCTGTATTCGAACCAAAGACATAATTACTGTGCCGAGGCGCTACCAACTACGCCACTGAAGGTGTAAAAGAAGAAGCTAAATTCTCAACTAACTGTTAAGCTAGCGAATGAACGCATTCTTCTGAATACATTTTGTTCATTTTACAGCTTCTTCCCAACCTCACTGTGGGTTCATTTTCTCATTTAAATCAAATCCCATGCTATATAGTCATCAACAATAATCAAATAAATACATTAACATCTGTGAAAACATGTAACATATTCTGTCCCTGGCTGGGATTCGAACCAAAGACACATAATTACTGTGCCAAGGCGCTACCAACTACACCACTGAAGCTCTAAAAGAAGAAGCTAACCTCTCAACTAACTGTTAAGCTAGCGAATAAACGGATTTTTTTAATACTTTTTGTTCATTTTACAGCTTCTTCCCAACCTCACTTGTGGGTTAATTTTCGCATTTAATTCAAATCCCATGCTATATAGACATCAAAAATGATCAAATAAACATAAGTTTAAGCTTAGTCATATTTCCGTAATTGGGGCGTGGCAGATTACAAGTTTGTGATTGGATGTGTTATTAAGTGAACTAAACAGCATTTATAATGGAAATTGTATAATGTTAATAGAAGCTACTCTTGTAAAAATTAATAACCCCTAGTATTTTTGCTTATTTGAAGAACTCTCTAAAGCCTTATTAAACTAGAAAAATATGTATTTACAACTCAAAACAATATATAACCTCGAATGCCAAAGAATATAGATGACAGAGCAGTTTAAGCGATTATTCTAGCAGTATATTTACTTCTTATTTTTCATATTTAGAGGATCTTTTTGTTCTTCTATTACTCACGTTGAGGCAGTACTGCAAGGTCTTGTTCTTTGTTTTCAGCCGACAAACACTTTCAATTAAGGGGGGTGTACACGGTCAAACGGTCCGTCGAACGCGGTTCGACAGACAAGTGTTTGAAGTGATGTTCGAACGTGTGAACGGGGTATTTGGTTGTCGAACGTGTGAACGGGGTATTTGGTTGTCGAACACGTTCGACAAACGTGTTCGACAACCAAATACCCCGTGCACACGTTCGAACACCACTTCAAACACTCGTCTGTCGAACCGCGTTCGACGAACCGTTTGACCGTGTAAACCCCCCTTTAGAGTAGTGTAGACTCCTTCGCTCTTCGTCGGCGATGTGAAGACTATCGCTTGTTATGTTTTAATCATCTCTTCTCAATTATTGTTTAATTCGCCTTGTCTTTCTCAAATGCCTCTGCATAATTCTGCCAATTTTTTTTTTTTTATTAGGACCAACAGTATATTTTTTCCTTGTATTTGTAGATGTTGGTTTACATTTCATAAGCACTGGGGAAGCAAGCTCACTACAACTCGATGCCGGTTTCAAACCCGGATCAATGGCTGCCGACAAGGAAGACAGAAGAAGCAAAACAGGGTATATTTGTTTTGAATTCTGAAGACAAGATAGAAGCTCGCAGAAACACAGACACGCAAGCATATGCACACAGTCATATAGTGTATAGGAAAACTAATGACTTTATTTCTGTATTGTAGTTAACATGCTATCGTCATTGCGTTCTCTGCAGTATTCTAAAATATTTCGTTAGTTATAATGGTATTTATGTCACGTACATTCCGCATGAATAGTCATGGATATTATTGCGTTGTTTCTTTGTATTTCATTTGGGTGTCCTTTAGAAGCATTGAAGTGAAATAGTTTGCAAAATATATCTTTTTTTATTATTACTTGAGAAATCCTTTGAATATAATAATTTTTGGTCATGTATTTTTAGTGATATAAACAGTTGCACACCAGATTAGACCAAATCGAATCCCTTGTATGTGTTGAGATAAAGATATGAATAATGAATGAGCTTTTGTGTCTTACGGTTATGGTGTCACTATTATCCATGGAAGATTGGGTGGCGATTGTGATGCAACTCTTCGAAAGTGGAATAGAGAATATCTTGAGCTTCTCGTGTCTTTACTAATGAGAAACTGAGATATGTTCTTTGTCTTTCATTGTTTCAGTTCACCTCTTCTTACGCCATACTCGGGTTTGATCCTTTCTCTCAACGTGCAAAATGCATTTTTTACCTCTTATATTATGTTCATTCTCTTTGGTGCTCTTTATAGCAAATCTGGGGTATTGTCAGGATGGCAGCTGATTCTTACTCAAATATAAGTATATAAATAGAGCCAACTGTGTCTAGCTTTCAAGCTAAAAACAGAGCTCCGTTTTATTTTTTTCTAAGGTGAAATGTGTTCTAGTCCAGCCAGAATTTGGACTCATTTTGCATTTATAAGTGTGGAACATACACAACCGGGGATTTTGTTCGGCACCCATTTGTAGGAAAGCGGATGACATGAAAATAACCAACTGTCTGGAGATTTGTAGCTCGCGGATTGGTCGGTGCAGCGACTGCTTCTTCCCATCTACCTCCAGACTCTGGAAATCTCTTCCTTCTTCTGTCTTTCCTAATTCCTGTGACCTATCATCTTTCAAAAGGCAGGTCTATCGTCATCTCAGGGCCTAGTCCTCCATATCTCTGGGTCCTCTTTACTTTGACTGTTTTTTTTTGTCTGTCTGTCGTTTTCCTTTGTGTGACATTACCTCATCACTGCCTTGTCCTTAACCTTTTTCTTTTCCTTCGTCTTGGTGTTTTCTCGTGCCCGGGCCTTTATTGAGTAGGGCAGTTTATGCCTGTCCCGGTTTCACACTCATAAAAAAAATAGAATTGATATAGTTAAATTGGCTTATATAAACAGTAGGAAGATAATGTTCATTACATAGTGGTCATAAGAATTAACTAAACTCTTGTATATATATATATATATATATATATATATATATATATATATATATATATATATATATATATATATATATATAATATATATATATATATACCTAGGCTGTTTCCCCCTTTAATTGGGGGGTAGCCGACATCAAAAAAGGAAAACAGTTTGGGGAGAAGTTATTCTCCCCTCTACTCCCCCTCTTCTTTGACGTCTCACAGGAGGTTGGTACAAGGGGGGGGATTCCTAGTCCCCCCGCCCCGTCCACTTTTAGTCGCCTTTTACGACACGCAGGGAATACGGTGAGGCTATTCTTTGATATTGTGCCCGCCCCACAGGGCACATTTTTCGTTTGGGCGTGCACAGCGGACAGACTGCACTGGCACTCCCTCCGTCTGCCTGAGCCTTCCTCAGCGGCAGGCGGGGTGGTGTAGAATAGCAGCGGCCTTCCCGCTCCTTCTTCTTCACCCTGGCCGCGTCTCGGAGAGTGATGGTAGTATCATCTCTCCTGGCTTCGGCTCCCCAGCCTAGTGTGGACGAATCCCCAGCCTAGTGTGTGACCTATCTCGTCCACCCTAGGCTGGAGTGTAGATTATAAAAAGTATTTTTCACGATTTCTTTAATGGTTCTGCTTTTCTGTACAGTGAAACATGTTGTTCCAATTTTACGTCACGGACTCCCTTTTCAACCAAGGGCAGGGACGGTTGCCTTCTTGCGAAGGACTTTTTTTTGGCAGATGTAATCCTACCCTGAGTGCATGCCCTTGCTAACCTCAAACCGAGACGGGGCGCGAACCCTCGACCTGACGCCTCAGAGTCGCGGACGCTACCGCTTCAGCCACGGTGACTACTCAGTGAAACATGAAACTATTTAATTGACATTACACGGAGTAATATATAAATATTTTATCACATGGAAAAAGTTTCTCAATTTTTATAAGGATTGGTTTTTAATTGTTCTATTTACTTTGAGAGTAAAAGGGGGTCTACACGGTCAAACGGCCCGTCGAACGCTGTTTGACAGACAAGTGCCCGAAGTGACGCTCGAACGTGTGAACGGGGTACCTGTCGAACACGTTTGTCGAACGTGTTCGACAACCAAATACCCCGCTCACACGCCCGAACACCACCCCAAACACCCGTCTGTCGAACCGCGCTCGACGAACGCTGCTCGACAGACAAGCGCTCGAAGTGATGTTCGAACGTATGAACGGGGCATTTGGTTGTCGAACACGTTCGACAAACGTGTTCGACAAACATCCCGCTCACACGCCCGAACACCACCCCAAACACCCGTCTGCCGAACAGCGCCCGACGAACCGTTTGACCGCGCAAACCCCCCATAAGGGCCTATTGTCCTTAGGGCAATTATCCTGAGGGGGCAATCGTCCCAAAGGGCAACTTTCCTTACATCACCTCAACGGCGTTTACCTGGGAAATCTTTCTAATTTTAAGACACTTATGCGTACCATTCTTTCTCCCCCCCCCCAAAAAAAAAACACACACACACACACACACACACCCATATATATATATATATATATATATATATATATATATATATATATATATATATATACATGCACACATATATATATATATATATATATATATATATATATATATATATATATATATATATATATATATATATATACATATACATATACACACACATATACATATATATATATATATAAATATATATATATATATACTATATATATATATATATATATATATATATATATATATATATATATATATATATATATATATATATATATATATATATATAGAGAGAGAGAGAGAGAGAGAGAGAGAGAGAGAGAGAGAGAGAGATTTCGTTAATTAACAGCCCAATTTCTTGGAAATTGAAAAGGTATGAAAAAGAGCCAAAAAGTATGAAAAAGTCTAATATATATATATATATATATATATATATATATATATATATATATATATATATATATATATATATATATATATATATATATATGTATGTATGTGTGTGTGTGTGTTTGTGTGTGTCCGAGTATATATATATATATATATATATATATATATATATATATATATATATATATATATATATATATATATATATATATATTGAGAGAGAGGGAGAGAGTTTCAGTGATCAATTAACAGAATATAAATAATAAATGTTTTCTCTATCTTATATACCTGTGAGTGCTTAAGATGAAATTAAAAATAAACCTTTCCTTCTTGTATATTAGAGTTTCTCCTCTTCTTCCTCTTCTCCTCCCCATCCTCCTCCTCTTTTTCCTCCTCCTCCTCTTGCTCTTCCTCCTCCTCCCGTCTTCTACTTCGTCTTCTTCTTCTTTCTTCTTCTTCTTCTTCTTCTTCTTCTTCTTCTTCTTCTTCTTCTTCTTCTTCTTCTTCTTCTTCTTCTTCTTCTTCTTCTTCTCTTAATAAGTGGGACAGGGGAATATATTACAGTTGCTTTGAGGTCGAACTATTTGTAAAATAATTCACTTTCTAAAATTTTAACTCCGTGAAATTGTATTTTTTCATGATGAGATACTTTTATTTCGTAAATCATTCAGCTTTCAGTTCTATAAGTAATCTTGTTCGGATTTTTGTGTAATATCTTGTCAGTAATAATTAAATTTTTGGAATGAGCGAATGTAGTGTTTGGTATTAGGAGTCATAATATTTGTGTCTCTGTTTGTTTGTTTGTTTGTTTGTTTCTCTCTGGAGGTATGGTTTATGTGACAGCCACTGAGGTTGTGAGAGTGGGTGGGTGGGTGGGAGGCGTTGATGCTTTTATCGCGTCTGCCAACGTTCTTTTGCTATACTGCTAAGTTTAGCAGCCTCCTCGTTAACTCCTTCTGCTCTTCACCTTGAAAGCCTTCGAAATACAAAGAAGAAGAAGAAGAAATAAAATTGGATCGGGAATAATAATAAAAATAATAATAATAATAGTAATAGTAATAATAATAATAATAATAATAATAATAATAATAATAATAATAATAATAATAATAATAATAATAATAATAATAATAATAATCGTCATCATCATCATCATCATGTTTTCAGGGCTGAAATACGAAAGATAAAAAAGGAAGTACCAATAATATCTCGCTAGGTGATAACAATTTGTATAAATCTGAAAGTACCCAAAGTAACAGCAAATTCTTTTGCTCCGATTTTCATGACCCAATTATCGGAAACTTTTACTGTTTATTGTATTTCCCAGTTTGTTTCTATTGTAATTCTTTTTCACACACGCACACACACACGCACACAACACACACACACACGCACACGTCTACCAGAGTCTGTAAATTCATTCAAGAATATGCTTGGAGATGATGCAAATATTGTGAAGAAAGTAAGAGACGAAAACAATAGTAGAGGACTTCAGGAAGACCTAAATTGTCTGCAAGAGTGGTCAGAAAAGTGGCTAATGAAATTCAGTTCTTCTAAATGTAAGGCAACGAGAATGGGTACAAGTGCGAGAAGGCCCAAGCTTGAATACTCTATAGCAGGAGTACAACTTCAGGAGACAGAGAATGAGAGAGATCTAGGAGTAAACATACTGGCCGATTTGTCTCCTGAAATGCATATAAATGGCATAGGAAGGGCAGCATATGCTCTCTTAGCATATGTAAGGATAATCTTCAGAAACATGGACAAGGAAATGTTCAGAAATATTTATGTTAGCTATGTGAGGCCAAAATTTGAATATGCAGCCCCCTTTTGGAGTCCACGCGTGAAAAAGCTCATAGTTAAGCTGGAAAAAGTTCAAAGACTTGCCACGAAACTGGTTCCAGAAATATGCAATCTCAGTTATGAGTAGAGACTGATGGAATTAGACTTACCATCACTCAAAGCTAGAAGAATGAGGGGAGATATGGTGACGGTTTTTAAAGTCCGTCATGGTTATGGCAGAGTGGATAGGGATCGATATATTTATATGGCTGGCGCTAGAACTAGAGGTCATATTATAGTGTGAAGCTGCTCAAGAAAATTTCTTTGCAGGATGTAAGGAAATGCTTTTTTAGTGTAAGGGTAGTTGATGATTGGAATTCGCTGGGCGAGGAGGTAGTTAATGCTAACTCAGTCCATAGTTTTAAGGACAAGCATGATAAGTATCACTAAGTACAAAAGTGGAACAGAACAAAAGACGGGGAGTTATGTTTGGGCTCTTTCCCGTAAGCGCAATCAGGTAATTACACACCACACACACACACACACCACACACACACACACACCACACACACACACACACACACACAGTCTTTAAATTCCTTCATGGTTATGATAGAGTGGATAGGGATCGATATTTTGATATGGCTGGCTCTAGAACTAGAGGTCATAGTTTGAAGCTTCGTAAGAAAACTTCTTTGCAGGATGTAAGGAAATACTTTTTCAGTGTAAGAGTAGTTGATAATTGGAATTGGCTAAGCGAGGAGGTAGTTAATGCTATCTCAATCCATAGTTTTAAGGACAGGTATGATAAGTATCACTAAGTCTACAATGGAACCGATGAGGAGACGGGAAGATACGAGCTTCGGGCTCTTTCCCGTAAACACAATTAGGTAATCACAATTAGGTAATCACACACACACACACCTTCATTTCTTGTAAGTATGATTCGAGGGTATCCGGGTTCTTTTCAAGTAAAGACTCGCATTTTTATTAATTTTCCTCTTCCCTCCCCCCCCCTTATTAGTCGCACTGATGACTTTAGGTCTTACTCGTATTTTGTCTATTCCAGTTTGGAATCGTCTTCATTCCAATTTCTATTTTCAATTGATATGAAAAATCTCCTAAGGATTTTTATAGATTTTTCTACGTTCTGTGTTCAAGATAACCTTTACCCACTTTTCTGTACAAAGCAAATTTGAGTGTCATTCTAAGTCATTTCTGCTTTTGGATGTAGATTATTCTATAAAGCAATGTGTATTTGTCATATGCTGAGAAATAATTACCCATTTTATTATAAAGTTTTCATTTAGATACAGTAGCCGTTATCCTTAAAAAGTTATAAAAATTATAATGCCAGTGGAAAATGGTAATGATAAGACTTCCCGTGGTCAAACGCTGGCTGCCTGTAGTGATTTTTTTTTCTCTTTCCATCTGCAAATATTTATTTTTGGAGGCAAGTGGGGGTTCGCAGATCTAAATAAATCGACCTTCTAGGAGTGTATGTGAACTGATTTGACTAAGTTTATGTTTAGATAATATATCAAAACTGTAAATATCAATTAGAATTAATTAAAAAAAATACTAATGCAGAAGACAGGAGCTCTGAATCATAAAGATAGTTTTTGAAAACTTTTATACTTTTCTTTTCGTTTCTT
>JAXCGZ010006926.1:0-21728 GCA_037179515.1 Halocaridina rubra | reverse complement strand
GAGAGAGAGAGAGAGAGAGAGAGAGAGAGATTGTTGGAATATTCAGTTCGAGGCACTCTCTCTCTCTCTCTCTCTCTCTGAGGGCCGCACTATAGCTTATTTATTTTTAGGAGAAAGGGCCGCAATGAAAGCCTTTGAGGGCCGCATGCGGCCCTTGGGCCGCAGGTTGCACACCCCTGAGTTAGAACAAGCACTATATCCACACAGTATGCTGGGTGAAGCAAGAATGAAGCACATGACCGTGTGGCGGGAAATTGGAAACAAAGCAGGCGCTTAGTCTCTAAACTGTACCATGTTTTTCTCGCACATGTTATTTGTGTAATTTGAATTAATTTATTATTACTGGGTATAAACGTTATTCTAAATTTGTGTAAAAAGAGAGGTGACTGTATATATATTTTTACATCAGGACAGGCAGTGAAAGTTGCCCTCATCGGCCCTTGGTATGAAGAAAACATAAAACTAAAAGAAACAGATGAGGAATGTTGTGACTTACCAGTTGTGAAGGGAAAATAAATGATGTGCAATGAATATCAGAGAATATTCGGTGTTGATGTAAGCATAGAAAAAAAGAGCCGTAATTGAAGGAAGACTTAACATAGATCTCTCTAAGACAATCTTATTTAAGTCCAAAAGACCTGCCTTATCATCTTTGATCTCTTCTGGAGACTCAGAGATGGGTGCAGCATCTCAGAAATACCTGCCCCCTAACTATCAAACCCATTTTTATTATAATCCTTCAATACACAACATACACTTCTTCCCAAGTCAAGGAGGGGGAGGGTTACACCTTGGATTCTTGAAGAAAAACAAGAATCAGATCATAAAACTCCTTCCTTCTAAATAACTCAATCCTCTCACAAAAGAGGAACAAAGGACCCATTCCATAAGAGCTATCACTTCAGAGACTGAGAAGAATGATAATTAACTTGATGTGATATTTGAAACTATTTGGTTCCCCACCTTTATTCAGGCATTTAAAAGGGTTGTAGAGGACAGGAAGTGGACCATAATGAGGAAATTAACACTACAGTATTCCTATAAGCAGCTGAAGGAGTGCTGTTCAAGACACTTCATCCCAAATAGGCCTACTACCAATTCCAGAACTATCCAAATAGGGAATCATTAATAAACTCCAGATACAGTGCATGTTCATAGAGATATTTTGAGTCTTAAATGTCTGGGAAGTTATGTGGCAATTGTCCAGACATGATACACCAAGTCCTGGTACCCTCCTACTTGTCTATCGTGTGGGATCCCTAGTTTATGCCTACAACATCCATTAAGAAGCCCATGGATGGGGATGGTGGATGGAGAAGTAGTTGTCTTCAAAATGCCTATTGGAAGTGTATGGAATATTTGATGTAGCCTAAGTTTTGACACATAATCGTTTCTTTTCTTTCTGGATTAGAAATAGCTTCATTTCTGTTAAAGGGGTTTTTAACGCATGGCCCAATATGAATGCAAACAGAAGTTTTCATATAAATACTTTGATTAATTCAGGAGATTTTGGGTTCATTTCAGACATCTTACTGCTCTTGCCATATACTTGTGTTTTGACCTCGAGAGACTTAAGGTAATGTTGAAAAGATCCCATAGGATTCCTAGTCATGTGATACCTGTGAAGGCTTCTAGTTAAGATTTCTCATATTTATTAAGGAACTCATTTCCTCTAATGTACTCTGCACCTCCTTTATTGCTAGCTTGCATGATAAATTAATGCTCTATACTTGCTGATCGTATAGTTACTCATCTTAGAAATTCTCTTTGTGTAACTGATTCATGATGACATTTTTTTGGAAATGCTTTAGAATGTCTTGGGGGCATTATCGCGGTTGACTGGGGGTACTTGTTCTCTTTCCAAGCATTAGCAAAAATGAAATCTACAACCATTAAGAAGAGTTCACATTTTGATGTCATTTCAATGACAGGCTATCTTATATTTTGTGAACCTATGGCATCACTTGGGATAGAGTTTTATAAAACAACTGAAGGTAATATGGATTTAACTAGGACTGGCCAAGACAGCTCCAGGTTAAGTCTTCCTTCAGGCATGGTTCTTTCCTTATGCCTACATCTACACTGAATAATCTGGCATATTCATTACACATCTCTTACTATCCCATTACATTTGACAGGTCACAACACTCCCCATCTCTTTTTCCTCATTTTTATTATAATTAGGCAGGGTCCACAGCTTATTGCCCCCAGCACTCAGCATAGAGGGGTGTTAAGAACCTCTGGGGATCTTGCTGAGTACACTATTGCCGTGAGGGTAGACATGCTAGGTGGTGGTAATGGTTCTGCCCTTAACCTTGCACCTCCTGATAGATCTGCTTCTTTTACTCTTCACTTTTCTAACATTCATGGTCTGAGCTCCAATCTTTCGTCTGTGGAACAGCACTTTGGTACATCTTCTCTCTAAAACCCAGCTGTCTAGTTATGCTTCCCCTGACCCATTTCAAACCTCTCACTGTAATTTGTATTCTCATATCCGATCCAAAGGTGGGGTCATTGCCTACAGCAACACTGAAACTCCTATTGTAAAGCTCATTGACCTTGAATCTCCTGACTTTGATGTTCTCTGGCTGAAGATCTATCTCTCGACTAGAGGGGTATGAAACTATGTTTTCTACAAATTGATATGGTTTACATGTATTAGCATACTCTTATACTTATCTTTATTTACTTATTGTACTCTTCTTTAGTTACAGATAACTGTGGTCACTGATTCAAATGTATTGCATCAAACAGACATTGTTCTTATTTATGACCACAGGTATCAGGCTCATCAAAAATCCTATGTAATATGTGAGTTTTTCCTTATCAGTCTTTGCCACATGCATGTCACTCAAGACCGTTTGTGCCTAAAACTAGGGGGGAAGATAGAGGGTTGTGAAACTATGTTTTATTATAAATTGATATGGTTTACATGTATTTGTATTACTCTTATAATTATCTTCATTTACTTATTGTACTCTTCTTTTGTTACATATAACTGTGGTCACTGATTCAAATATATTGCATCAAATAGACATCATTCTTATTAATAGACTACCACTATATTTTTTTAATTCTGCTACTGCTCTCCTAACTTTACGGACTTTGTGTCATTCTTTGAATATCTGTCCTCATGCCATGAGCCATTGTTAATTTCTCACCCACATGCTGAAGTTTTTTTATATACACACTGATGTTGGAGGAAGTAAGGCCCTTGCTTTCTCTACTTCTCACGATCTGGAGTAGATTATCAAACATCCTACTCATCATCCCAATATGCAGCTAACACTTTTGACCTATTTCTTACTTTTAATTCTTCATTGGTAAGTCTGACCACTCACTGATCTCAAGCTCTTCCATTTTCGCTACCCTTATATCAATCAATTCCTTCTACTTAATGCCGCCTTTGGTACTTTGAGCATACCCGACATGATAATTAGCTTAATTTCCTCTTTGGCTTCCCATGGGATGACAATCGCTTTCACACCTGCAACCCCAATCAGGTAGCCTTAAAAGTTGCCGAGATCAAGACCTCGGGAATTTTTTTTTCTTTTATGAGTGTGACACCTGGGCAGGCAAAAACTGCCCTCATCAATAGAGGCCCGGACATGAAAAAACACCAAGATGAAGGAAAGAAAAAGGTTAAGGACAAAGTAGAGACGAGGTAATGATACACAAAGAAAAACGACAGACAGACAAAGTACAGATGAGGTAATGAATACACAAAGAAAAACGACACAGAAAAAATAGTCAAAGTACTGGGGACCTAGAGATATGGAGGATTAGGACCTAAGATGATGATAGATCTCTTTTTTGAAGGAAGATATGTCATAAGAATTTGGAAAGACAGAAGGAGGAAGAGAGTTCCAGAGTCTGGATGTAGATGGGAAGAAACAGTCACTTCATCAACCAATCCGCAAGTTACAAATCTCCACACAGTGCCTGTGAGATGAGGCGGCTTGGCGAGTGGTATGTGGCCTCGGCAGTGGGGAAGGCTTGCGACTCACCAACTCATCAGAGCAGCGATGAATGTAGTAGCAATAGAAGAGAGAAAGGGATGATTCCTTACGGCGAAGAGAAAGAGAATCCATATTAGAAGTAAGAGAAGGATCATTAATGAGTATGACTTCCTTAGATCCAACCCTATCAAGGGGATAAGTACACTCAGTTCGATTTTTACGTATTGTTATAATACGTGAAATTGGAATAACGCCTCCAAAAAATAATAGCAAAAAAATAAGAAATGCGCGAATAACGCCCATGCGAAGAATTCTAATATAAAAAATTTCTTTTTAGTAAATAAGCAACCACATCGGAGGCACTATGCCGCCATGCTGCCATGTGCTTCAGTGTCTCTTTACCCAGCATACTGCATGGATATATTGCTTGTTCTAACTGTGTTTATGGTAAGGCTTGTCCTTCCTATGCTTTTTATTTAGCAGATTATATACTATCATGGCCAGTAAACGCCCAAGAAAAGACTGTGGAAATGCTTCTACAGTGTTCCTTTGATTATCGTGAAGGTTCGGTTCCGGGACCCGGCGCGAGACAGGAATTTCGCGGAGTAGGATCACCCTATATGTACATATATATTTTAATTTATTTTTACGTTTACTCTGTATAAACTGTATAAACTCTCCCTGTACTGTTAATAAACCACCCTTTACTTCATAAATAACAGCATGCAAGCGTAAATTTATATGACATACTCATGTACATAGGTATTTTAAAAAAAATTTTATGGTTACTGTATAAACCCTCCCTGCACTGTTAAAAAACCACCCTTTACTTTATAAATAACAGCATGCAACGTAAATTTATATGTACGTGATAGGTAAACTTACCGTGAATGAGGTGGTAATGAGTTTGTAGACGCCAGAGGAAATTATTCCGCAGCTAATAACAGCTTTACGGCTGTTATTCATTGAGGCCAAAATAGCGGCCGACATATCTAAGAGTTTCACCTTATCTGTTATGGTTAACATCTTCCTTTGCCGCTTAGGCTCACTACCAGAAGCCTCAGAAGATGAAGGATGCTTGGGAGTCATTGCAAAAGTTAAAATATGCGAGTAAAAAAATCACAAGCAAAACGTATTAATAAGCACAACGTGAGTTAGACTGAACGATGAGGCGAGACAATGGAAGATGGGGGGAGAACCAAAGTTCAATGGAAAAGCCAATCAGACCCCATGATACAGATCTCTCACTCTTTCAGCCAATAGCATTCCATGAACTATCTCACGTAGGTGCAAGCCTTTGTCCGAAACGCTGATACCGGTATCGTATTTTACATGGTGCAATACTGTTAGTATTTATGTTTTTTACTATTTTTTACTGTTTTATTATTCGTAGGCTAAGAAATAAATTTTTTTTATCAATAAAATCATGAAACTACTGGAAATTTTAATATATATGCTAGTTCACATAAGTGCGACCCCAATACATTGTACGCTATCGGACAGTATTTCACATGATGCAATACTGTGAGTTATATATCTAAATTTATTTTTTTACTATTCTTTACTGTTTTATTAGTTTTAGGCTAGGAAGTACTTGTTTTATCAATAAAATAATGAAAATTTCAATACGTACTATCTCACGTAGGTTCGACCCTTTTCGTTTTCCGAAACGCTGATACCGGTATGGTATTTTACATGGTGCAATACTGTTAGTATTTATGTTCTTTACTATTTTCTACTGTTTTATTATTCTTAGGCTAAGAAATATGTTTTTTTATCAATAAAATCATGAAACTACTGGAAATTTTAATATATGCTAGCTTATGTAGGTGTGACCCTTTGCTTTTTCCGAAACGCTGATATTGGTATCGTACTTTCTATGGTGCAGAGTTACATGTTCAAATTTATGTTTTTTTACTATTTCTTACTGTTTTATTATTCGTAGGCTGGGAAATAAATTTTTTTTATCAATTAAATAATGAAATTTTTTTTTCAATAAAAAACTGCAAATACTGAAAATTTGTATTTTTTTTAATATTCTAATATTTTTGCATATACCAAAAAAAATAAAAAATAAATAAAAAAAAAATAAAAAAAAATAAAATTGCCGTACAGTGAATTCGCGAGGCAAGAAACACGATAGAGCGAAGGATCACTGTACTCCCAAAAGAGTGAGAAAGGCAATAAACCTTGAAATAAAACTGCAAGAGTTGGCCCGTTATGAGCGTGGTGAGAGTACGGTGGCCATTAAACGGTCGATGCAACTCAGTGAAAGCACGTTGCGCACTATTCGTGAAAATGCGGAAAAAATACAGAAAAGTGCAAAAGCTGGTGCTAGTTTAACTTCGGTTAAGTCTTCATATTCTTGATCGGATATTATGGAGAGAATGGAAAAAGTGCTGAGTACATGGATGAGCATTAAGAACAAACAGCAAACAAACTTGCCAAGAAAAAGCGTGTGAGATTTATGAGCATTTGAAATCCCAGGTTAAAGGTGTAGAATTAAAACCCTTTGCAGCTAGCCCTGGGTTGTTTACTAATATTCAGTGTAGGTTTGGTTATTTCAACCGAAATATACAAGGCAAGAGCGCATCAGCAGACACGGATGTGGCAAAACGGTTTCCTGCCGAATTAAAGGCCATCATAGACGAAGGGGGATATATGGCAAAGCAGACTTTCAATATGGACGAAACTGCTTTATTCTGGAAACGAATGCCAGAAAGGACGTATATTTCCATAGAAGAAAAACATGCTTCAGGATATAAGGCAGCAAAAGATCGCTTTACCCTGTTGATTGGTGCTAACGCTGAGGGCGATATGAAGCTGAAGCCTGTAATTATTTATCATTCGGAAAATCCTCGTGCACTAAGGGGTTACTTTAAAGAGTTACTTCCAGTGCACTGGTATTTAAATAGGAAAGGATGGATGATTGGGAGTACTTTTAATGATTATTTCTAGACACATCTCCCAAAGGAGTTAGAAAATTATTGCAAGTCAGGATTATACCTTTCAAAATTCTTTTCGTTTTGGATAATGCTCCATCCCATCCTCCGTCAATTCGCCGATCTTCATCCGAATATAAAAGTTGTGTTTCAGCAGCTAAATACAACTTCACTACTCCAACCAGTGGACCAGGGGGTATTGCAGATGCTGAAATCTCATTACCTTAAGCATTCTTTTAAAGACCTCAGCAGTAAGACTGACGTCGGCATGGCCGACCTTGAGAGAGCAGCTGAGGCCAACGATATCTCGGTGATAGACATTAAGAAGACTGCGGTTAAGGATTACTGGAAAGAGTTTAATATCAAGCACACCATGTGGTATGTGATGGATTCTTGGGCTGAATACACAGTCACATTTAAATGGAGCAAGGAAGAAGCTTTGCCTGCAGTTTGTGAACTCTTTCACAGGTTTTGAGCTCGATGATCTGCTGTCAAGGACGAGACTCGAGTGCGTTCAGCTCACACAATGTGTGGGATTCACCGACATTGATGAGGAGGATGTGGATGCCCCTCTTGCTTCCCACATGGAGGAATTGACTGCCGAGGATTTGGACATGGAAGGTGAATGACATAAGCCCCATGCAATCACTCACTGTGAGTAGATTGACTCAATTTTTCCACCATATGGAGACTGCCTTGGATATTTTGGATAAGGATGACCCTAATATAGAGTGTGCAGGCTTGACATCTAGAAAGTTCAAGCATGATATTTCCTGCTACAGTGAAATTTTAAAAGAAAAGAGGAGGATTGCACAGCAGGCAACTCTTGATGCTTACTTCTCAGTCAAAAGAAGTGATTTTGAAGACCCTCAGCCCAGCACATCCAAGCAGTATGAACCCCAACCACAACCATGGGTTAGCTCTCCCCATTCCTCCTCCTCCTCTTCACCTCTCTCTTCTACCGTTTAACTCACCTTCTCAACGCCACCCCGCCCATCCCAGAATGACTGTTGCCCATCGTATATGGAGTGAGTACATCTCTGTAATCTTTTACGTTTTTTTTATGTTATATTTTTAATATCATACTACAGTATTATATTCAGGCATTGCATAATTTTAAAAAATGAGTTTTCTAGTGTTGTTTTTTATTTTTTTTAAGGGTGGCTTTATTTATTTTTGCTGCTAGGGTTTGGCTCTCCCACTTACTCCTCTTCTCCTCCTTCTCCTATCGCTTATATCACTTACTCTCCTGCACCACGATCGACGTCTGTTGCTCGCCATATATAAAGTGAGTAGAATGTGTATAATATTTTTTATTTACATCATTACTGTAATTCAGGTATTGCATAATGAAAAAAAAATTTCTAGTCTTGCTTTTACTAATTTTTTTTGTTACTGTATCTTTATTTATTTTTGCAGCTAGAGGTTCATTCTAAAGATTACCCCTCCTCTTCTCCTACCACTTATGTCAAATGCTCGCCGCCACCACGCTCGTCCTATACCTGTTGCTCACCATATATAGAGTGAGTAGAATGTGTTTTATATTTTATTTTGTTACAGTAATTCAGGTGATACAAAATGAAAAAAATTTAGTTCTCTAGTCTTGCATTTGTTAATTGTTTTTTTACGTTTGCAGATAAGAGGTTCATTCTACTCTTCTGATACCGCTTATGTCAAGTGCTCACCGCCACCATGCTTATTCCATATCTGTTAGTCACCTTATACAGAGTGAGTAGAATGTGTTTTATATTTTTTTTTGTTACAGTAATTCAGGTGATACAAAATGAAAAAAATTTAGTTTTCTAGTATTGCATTTGTTAACTGTTTTTTACGTGCAGATAGAGGTTCGTTCTCCTCTTCTAATACCGCTGTCAAGTGCTCACCGCCACCAGGCTCATCCCATACCAATTGGTCTCCATAACAGTCTACCATCAATTCCATATAACCTGAAAACTTTCCACATTGCCTCTCTACCAACTCTATCACACACTTTCTCCAGATCCAAAAATGCAAAATACACATCCTTACCCTTTGCTAAATATTTCTCACATGACTGCCTAATTATAAAAATCTGATCTATACAACCTCTACCTCTCCTAAAACCACTCTGCACTTCCGCGATCACATTTTCTGTTTTATCCCTAATCCTATTAATTAGTATCCTACCATACACTTTTCCTACCACACTCAACAAACATATACTCCTAAAATTACTGCATTCATACACATCTCCCTTACCTTTGTATAGGGGCACTATACATGCAATCACCCTTTCCACTGGTACCATTGACAATATAAAGCATATATTAAACACTCTCACTAACCATTCCAACGCAGTCACGCCCCCTTCTTTCAACATCTCCGCTCTCACACCATCCATTCCAGGTGCTTTACCTGCTTTTGTTTCATCCAATGCTCTGTTCACCTCCTCTCTTGTAATCTCTCTCTCACTTTCATCCCCCATTACTGGCACTTGAACACCCCCCACTGCCACTATAGTTGCCTCTCTATCTTCCTCAACATTCAGCAACCACTCAAAATATTCTGCCCATCTTTTCCTTGCATCATTCCCTCTTAACATCTGTCCATTCACATGTTTCACTGTCTCTTCCATCCTCAATCCACCCTTCCTTACTCTCTTCACTTCTTTCCAAAACTTCTTTTTATTCTCCTCATATGACCTACTAAACTCCTGTCCCCACCTAACATTTGCCAACCTCTTCTCTTCCTCTATCTTCCGCTTGGTTTCCACATTTTCTCTCTATATCTTTCATACTTCTCCCTACTGTTACATTGCAGCCATTCCACAAAAGCCCTCTTTTTCTCTTCCTTCTTTCTCTGCCCCTCCTCATGTAACCTCCAACGTACCTCTTTCCACACACATCACTTGCATGTCCCACAAAACCCTCTTTCATCAACCCCCATTCCTCCTCTAACTTCCCAACTTCTCTTTCTTTCACCCTGTCATATGCCACTTTCAACCTGTCCTGATATTCCTGTCTCATCTCTGGCTTTTTCAACTCTTCCACCTTCACCACTTCCCTTCTACATTCCCCCACTCATTTTCTCCACTCTTTTGCTACTACCACTTTTGCTTCAACCAAATATGATCTGACATCCCAGCAGCCACACCTCTAAATGCATGCACATCTTTCACTCTACCAATCATTCTCTTTGCTACCAACACATAATACATCAATGCTCTTTATTTCACTCTTCCATTTGCCACTCTCATCCATGTATACTTATTTATTAACTTCTTCTTGAAATAACTATTACATATCACCAACTCCTGCTCCACACACATATCTAACAGTCTCTCGCCACTCTCATTCCCACCTGGTATGCCATACTTTCCTACAACACCTTCTACTTCTCCATCACCCACTCTGGCATTCAAGTCACCCAACATAACTTCATAGTTCCTTCTACTCAGACCATCCACACACCTAGTTAACTCATTCCAGAATTCATCCCGCTCTTCCTCACTTCTCTCACATCCTGGCCTATATGCACTAACAAAAGCCCAACATTCCCTACCGATCCTAACCCTCACCCACATCAGCCTAGATGACACTTCTTTCCATTCCACTACCTTATTTATCTTCCATTCACTCAGCAATAATGCCAAACCTTCTCTCACTCTCTCTCTTTCAACCCCAGTCACCCTATCTGTCACCTCACCAAATGCCACTTTTCCTTTTCCTTTCATCTTCGTAACCCACAATGCCAATACATCCATCCTCTTCCTTCCAAACATATATTCAATCTCACATCTTTTACTCTCGTACATACTACAACCATGCACATTTAGACACCTCAAAACTAGAGTTTTGGGAAAAGTTACTCTCCCCTCTACTCCCCTTCTTCTTTGATGTCTCACGGGAGGTTAATACAAGGGGGGGATTCCCAGTCCCCTCGCCCCGGCCACTTTTAGTCACCTCTTACGACATGCAGGGAATATGTTGGGGCTATTCTTTGATGTTGTGACTTGTCAAAAGTAATGGAATAGCAAAAGATGTGTAACGACTACACCAGAATATTCGGTGTAGACGTAGGCATAAGGAAAGAACCGTCCTAAAGGAAGACTCAACCTGGAGATGTCTGGACCAGTCTTAGTTGAATCCAAAATACCTTCAGTCATAGTCTTTCAACACGTGGCTGGCGCCATGGCCAACCTACTAAACATAATGGAGGCGTTCATCCCTTCATCTATGAAAACTTTTTCTCCCCCTAATCCTTGGATTGCCCATGCCTGCTCCATGACTATTCAGGCCCAAGATCATGCATACCAGTTGAACCAAGCCTCTCCTTTTGAATTGACTCGCTTTGCTTTTATTACAGCTAGGAATCACTGCACTGCTCAGATTCGTAGGTCTAAAGCTTCCTATTAAAGAAGGAAATGTTGATGACCTTAAGTCCTCTCCCACTGATAAATGCTTCTGGTCCTTAGCCAAAATCCTCTCCAAAAACTTCTGTAATTCAAGCTTTCCCCCCTCTCATTCGTTCTGATGGTTCTATAGCTTGCTCTCCCACTGGCAAAGCTACTCTCTTTGGCTCCCATATTTCTGCCGTCTCTTCCGTACGAGACTCCAGATCACCTGCTACTCATACAGTATCCCTCTCTAACCCTATGTTCCCCTTATTCTTTCTTCAAGCGAAATCTATTTGGTTTTTCACTCTCCAAAGGCAAATAAGGCATCCAGACCTAATGTTATTCCTGCAAGGTTCCTTAAGGAGTTTGCAGATGACCTGGCTCCTGTGAATTGCCGTCTTTTTTGACTCATTCTCTCAACCAGTATATATCCCTCATCTTTAAGCATGCTCTAGTTCAACCTATTCCTATGAAGGTTGAGTGCTCTATCCCTTCCAGCTACCAACCTATTACCCTAACGTCTTCTATCACTAATGTATTTGAAACTTTGCTCAATTCTCACTTCTCGAAACATTTCGAATCTAACTCGCTTATCTCCAATCACCAGTACGACTCTGGTGAAGCAAGATCCACTGGTGGCCTCCTGTCCTATCTCCCTCACATATGGTCATCTTCTCTGAAGAACTATGGAGAATCCATTGTCGTCACCTTTGATATCTCTAAGGTTTTTGACAGAGTCTGGCACATGGCTATACAGTGTTACCTCCCTTATCGCGGTAGTTCGGTTCCGGGACCCGGCGCGAACCCGGAAATCCGCGGAGTAGGATCAGCCTATATGTACATAGATATTTTAATGTATTTTTACGTTTACACTGTATAAACCCTCCATGTACTGTTAAAAAAACACCCTTTACATTATAAATAACAGCAAGCAACGTAATTTTTTTATGAAAGTGATAGGAAAACTTACCGTGAATGAGGTGATGATGACTTGACATACATAGGTTCCATATTTTACAATAATTTTTACGTTTACGTAAAATAGTGGCCGACATCCCCAAACTTTTTTCCTTCTTTCAACATATCTAAGAGTTTCACTTTATCTACAATGGTTAACATTTTCCTTTGCTGCTTAGGCTCACTACAAGAAGCCTTAGAAGATGAAGGATGCTTGGGAGGCATTGCAAAGGTTAAAATATGCGAGTAAAAAAATCACAAGCAAAACATATTAATAATAATAAGCACAACGTGAATGGCGCACACGAGTGAGGCGAGACAAGGAAGATGGTGGAAGCCTTTGTCCGAAACGCTGATAGCGGTATCGTATTTTACATGTTGCAATACTGTTAGTATTTATGTTTTTTACTATTTTTTACTGTTATATTATTCTTAGGCTAAGAAATGTTTTTTTTATCAATAAAATCATGAAACTTCTGGAAATATAAATATATATGCTAGCTCACATAGCTTCGATCCCAATACATTGTACGCTATCGAACACAAGCAAAATGTTTAATAAGCACAACGTGAGTTAGACTGAATGAGTCTTTGTCCAAAACGCTGATAGTGGTATCGTATTTTACATGTTGCAATACTGTTAGTATTTATGTTTTTTACTATTTTTTACGGTTTTATTATTCTTAGGCTAATAAATACGTTTTTTTTTTATCAATAAAATCATGAAACTACTGGAAATATAAATATATATGCTAGCTCACGTAGCTGCGACCCCAATACATTGTACGCTATCGAACACTATTTCATATGATGCAATACTGTGAGTTATACTGTACGTACGTATATCATTCAGTTATTAGTACAATGTATATTAATTTAAAATTCATCTACTTATTTGATGATTGTACAAAATCTATTGTATTTATTCATTGTAATTTGGACCAAATATTCCTTTTGTAAAGATTATACTGTACTTTTCAAAAGAGGTGGTCAATAAACGTATCTATCTATCTATCTACATTTATGTTTTTTACTATTTTTTACTGTTTTATTATTCGTAGGCTGGGAAATAATTTTTTTTTAACAATTAGATAATGAAATATGTTTTTTTCAATTAAAAAATATGAAAATATTGAGAATTTTTTTTTAATATTTTAATATTTTTGCATATACCCATGAAATAAAATAAGTTATCCACAAAAAAAAAAAACGCGATACAGTGAGAAAGCGAACAAAGAAACGCGAATAACCGGGGTAACACTGTATTGGCCTTCTGACCATTTTATATATGTGGGTGTTGATGCTGCAACAGCTAGCTCAATCTCTGTTAGCAGTATTGTTCTACAGGGTTCTGTTCATTCACCTCTTCTGTTCCTTCTCTTCATCAGCGATCTTCTTCAGTCCCCATCATCCTCTTCTCCACGCCTTTGCCGATGATTCTACCCTTACTTTTTCCTCTGCCATCTCTTCACAACCTTCATCTGCTACTTGTAATCACTCGCTTCTCACTCTTTCTTCTACTCTCAACCCCGAGTTGCTGAGGGTATCTGAGTAAGCACCCAATATTTAGTTAAATTTAATGCCTCCAAGGCAGTTTCTGGCTATCTCTGTATTGTCTTTCCCTCCTGATAGCACTATTGTCTTTGAAACTAACGAAATTTACCCTCCTAATTTTATTAACATATCAGGAATTCAGATAGCCTTTAAATTGTCTTGGAGTCACATAATCCAAATTTCTAAATATGCATCCAAATACCTGAAGGGTCTGTTTCATTTTCATCATTACTTTTCCTCTTTCCAGTTACTTAATATCTTTAAAGGTCTTATCAGTACCTGCTTACAATACTGTTTGCACATCTCGGGTGCTTCTTTTTATACTTATCTCCTTGAATCTATGGCAGTCAGACTTACCAATGACCCTTCTCTTACTTTTAATCTACATTCTCTTTCTCCTCCCCATATGGTATCATTCCTTTCTATTTTCTATTCCTATTACTTCCATCACTGCTCTGATAAGTTGGCGAGTTGCATAACACTCGCCAAGCGGCCTCATCTCATTAGTACTGTGTGGAGATTTGTAGCTCGTGGATTGGTTGCTGCAGCGACTACCTCTTCCCATCCACCTCCAGACTCTGGAAATCTCTTCCTCCATCTGTTTTTCCTAATTCTTATAACCTATCTTGCTTCAAAAAGCAGAACTATCGTTATCTCGGGGCCTAAGACTGCCATATCTCTAGGACCTCAATACTTTCACTATTCTTTCAGCCTGTCGTTTTCCGTCTGTGTATCCATCCCTTCTATATGCCTTCTCCTTAACTTCCACTTTTTCTTCATCTTCATGATTTCTTGGGACCTGGGCCTGATGGGGGCAATTTCCTCGCCTGTTCCAGTGTCACACTCATAAAATAAATCCTCTAAGATTGGTTCCAATCCCTTCTCCCCAAGATACACGAAATTTTTAATGCAATTGAAACTAATGCTGCAGTGACATGCTTGACTGATATTTCCTGAACGAACTCCATTATTAAAATATTTAACATCAATTGATGGTAGGAAAGTACATCCTCTCAAAGTTTGCAAAAGGTCTCTGGTTCTGATATACAAATATCATGATATGAGATGTCAGGACCTTTTTAAAATAATGGACACTTGGTTGAAAATGTGGATGTCAAATCTGTGACATAAGGGCTTACCATGGCAACTTCATAGCTATCGATCGCCACTGGAAATGAATTCTACATTGAAAACAGGAACTCAAAAGAAATTAAAGCATCTTATAACAGTGTGTATAGGTGGGCCCATTCCTCTTAAAGTAGTGAAATTTGACCAGGCAGTCTATTAATGCCTTAACACAGATTCCCATACACAGCTCAAGACAACTGAGAGTACTTCTCCAGGAAGGGAGGTTCATCAGATCTACACAAAACTCACATAAAGGATAAGAGGTTACATACTGATGCCATTCTCAGCTTTGCAATAAAACTAGGTTTTCAAATGCAGCGTAGTTTCCCCTTCTCGGGAGTCCTTGGACCCACATATTGTTGGGCCACCAGCGGAGTTCTGGGGGAGGAGTGTCTATTTAGCCAGTCAACAACCACTATTCTTTCCACTATTCACTTCTTTTGAGTAAGTTTCTCAAAATATAAGGATATGTGTTTCTTTTTTTTTATGAGTGTGACACCGGGACAGGCAGAAATTGCCCTCATTAATAAAGGCCCGGGCACGAGAAAATTCCAAGACAAAGGAAAAGAAAAAGGTTAAGGACAAGGCAGAGATGTGGTAATGTCACATAAAGGGAAACGACAGACAGAAAAAAACAGTCAAAGTACAGAGGACCCAGATATATGGAGGACTAGGCTCTGAGATGATGACAGATCTGCTTTTTGAAGGATGGAAGGTCATAAGAATTAGGAAAGACAGAAGGAGGAAGAGAGTTCCAGTCTGAATGTAGATGGCAGGAAGCAGTTGCTGTACCGACCAATTCGCGAGCTACAAATCTCCACACAGTACCTGTGAGATGAGGCCGCTTGACGAGTGTTACGCGGCCTCGGCAGTGGAGGAGGGATGCAGCTCGCCGACTCATCAGAGCAGCGATGGAAGTAGTAGCGATAGAAAAGCGAAAGAGAAGATACCTTATGGCGAAGAGAGAGAGAATCCAGGTTAGAAGTAAGAAAAGGATCAAGAATGAGTCTGACTGCTTTAGATTCAATCCTATCAAGAAGATAAGTAAAGGAAGAAGCACCCCAGATGTGTGAGCAGTATTCTAAGCAGGGACGGATAAGACCTTTGTAAATTTTAAGTAACTTCAAAGAGGAAAAGTAATGACGAGAACAAAACAAAACCCCCAATTTTTTGAATGAAGATTTAGAATTTTGGATTATGTGACTCCTCCAAGACAAGTTAGAGGCTATATGGATTCCTAATATGTTGATAGAGTTAAGAGGGTAAATTTCATTAGTTTCGAAGACAATAGGGTTATCAGGAGTAAGATGATAAAGAGATAGCCAGAAACTGTGTCTTGGAGGCATTGAATTTAGATAAATTTTGAGTGCCCCACTCAGATACTCTCAGCAAATCGGAGTTAAGAGTAGAAGAAAGAGTGATACGAGATTGATTACGAGTAACAGATGAAGGTTGTGAAGAAAAGGCAGAGGAAAAGTGAAAGGTAGAATCATCAGCATAGGCATGAAGAAGAGAGGAAGACGGAGATTGTAGAAGATCATTCATGAAGAGAAGGAACAGAGTAGGTGAAAGAACAGAGCCCTGTGGAACACCACTGGTAACAGAGAAAGGGTTAGATGTCGCGCCATCAACAACTACAGATATAGAACGGTCAGTAAGAAAACTGGAAATTAGAGAACAGAAAGAAGGAAAGAAGGGGTAAAGCCATAGGCAGGGAGTTTGGCCAACAGAGCCTTGTGCCAGACTCTGTCAAAAGCCTTAGAGATATCAAGGGCGACGACAAAGGATTCCCCATAGTTCCTCAGAGAAGACGACCATACAGGAGTAAGATAGGACATGAGATCACCAGTGGATCTTGCCTTGCGGAAGCCATACTGGTGATCGGAGATAAGTGAGTTAGATGCAAAACGTTTCAAGAAGTGAGAATTGAACAAAGATTCGAAAACTTTAGCAATAGAGGAGGTTAGAGCAATAGGTCAGTAGTTAGAAGGAATAGAGTGGTCACCCTTCTTAGGAACAGGTTGAACTAGATCATGTTTCCAAGATGAAGGATAGCTACTGGTTGACAGAATGAGGCGAAAAAGACAGCAAAGCACGGGAACCAGTTCATCTGCAAACTCCTTAAGGAACCTTGCAGGGATATCATCGGGACCAGATGCCTTGTTCGTCTTTAGTGAGCGAAGAACCTTATGAACTTTGCGTGAAGAAAGGATAAGTGAGGGCATAGGGTTAGAAAGGGGTAAAGACTGAGGAATATGTGCGCTGGAATCGTTGATAGAAAAGTTGGCAGAAAAATGAGAGCCAAAGAGAGTGGCTTTGTCAGTGGAAGAGCAAGCTATAGAACCATCAGAACGAATGAGAGGGGGAAGGCTTGAGTTACAGAAGATTTTGGAGAGGTTTTTGGGTAAGGACCAGAAGCATTTGTCAGTGGGAGAGGAGTTAAGGTCATCAACTCTCCTTCTTATAAAGGAAGCCTTAGACCTTCGAATCTGAGCAGTACAGCGATTCCTAGCTATAATAAAAGCAGAGCGAGTTAAATAGGAGAGGCTAGGTAAGATCGGTGAGCCTGATTCCTAGCCTGGATAGCCATGGAGCAGGCACGGTCAAACCAAGATTTAGGGGGAGAGAAAGATTTTGTAGAAGAGGGAAAGTATGTCTCCATTCCTGCGGTCATGATCTTGGCAATTTTTAGAGCTACCTGATCAGGGTTGCGGGACCGAAAGCAGTAGTCATCTCATGGGAAGTCAAAGAGAAAGTTACGCAAATTTTCATGTTAGGTACGCTCGAAGTGCCAAAGGCGGCGCTAAGTAGGAGGGATTGGTAGTGGGGGAGAGAAAATGGAAGAGACTGAGATCATAGAATGGTCAGATTTACCAAGAGGGGAAAGCACAGAATAAGAGTAGTTTGAAGGGTTAGAAGTAATAAATAGGTCAAGAGTGATTGCAGCATGTTCGTGACGATCAGGAACGCGAGTAGGATGTTTGATAATATGCTCCAGATCACGAGTAATAGAGAAAGCAAGGGCCTCGCTTCCTCCCATATTAGTGTGAGAAGAATGAAGCCACTCACTGTGGTGTACATTGAAGTCTCCAATGTAGAGAACATCAGCATGTGGGTGAGAAGATAGCAAGGACTCATGGCACGAGTAGTGAAGGAATACTAGACTCTATGAGTTGAAGTGTCGACTCCCACTGACCACATAGCACATATGGATCACCAATATGTATGTTTTGCTAGAACTATTATTTGTTTCGTACTAAAGAGGGGCTCGATCCAAGGATTGGCAAAGCCAGCCCTATAGATATTCTTGATAGGTTGCACTGAGGCTTAGAAATATATACTTTTCCTCCATAACAGAAATTTTTAAAAATTTTTATTTACAAATGACATATATACTACAGCAGCATATCCTAATAATAATAGACTACAGTTTTACCTCTTTCTTGGTGTGAGTCATTTATCAGAGAGGGTGCATACATCACCTCTCCAAGGCCATCACATTTGCAGTTCAATAGGTCATGGGTGAGACAAATTGTATTGTCATGTAATGTAAACAAATCCTGAAAGAAGGGGAGTCAATTAAGTAAATGAATGCTAAAATTAAGAACACTATTGTAGTTTTTAAATATAAATTATAATCTCTGTCTCATTTTTAAAAGTGAAAATATTACAAAAATATTACTCTAGTGATATTTTACACCACAGAGTATATTCATGGCTGTTCTGTCATGCATAGTACCAAAATCAAACATATATTATAATATGTTTTACCTTAAGTTCAGCAGTTGAGAAATTGACTTTCTGAGAATCTCTTGCATCAACAACAGTGCCACTCAATGTCTGCTTTTTAATTTGCCTTTGATAAATTTTCTCATCCAAAGATCCCGTCATCAAAAGCCTGAAAAAGATAGGGAATAATACAGAAATGAGTACACCTTGTTCCTTTTATACGCGATTTTTTTATACACGAAATTGCAATAACGGCCCAAAAAAATAATAGTAAAAAAATTCAAATTTCGTGAATAACACCATCAAAAAAATAATGATAAAATAAAAAATTAAATAAATTTTTTAGAAAATATCATCATCATCATTTTATTTATATATATATATATATATATATATATATATATATATATATATATATATATATATATATATATATATATATATATATATATATATATATATATATATATAATATATATATATATATATATATATATATATATATATATATATATATATATATATATATATATATATATATATATATATATATATATATATATATATATATATATATATATATATATATATATATATATATATATATATTAATTTTTTTTAAGCTTGATAAATTTAGGTTCAGAAAGGAAATTGGTGAAAATTGGCTTGGTAATACCGTAGAGTAGCTGATGCATAGAACAGGATTCCTAGTAGGATAATAAATGCCTATATATATATATATATATATATATATATATATATATATATATATATATATATATATATATATATATATATATATATATATATATATATATATATATATATATATATATATATATATATATATATATATATATATATATATATATATATATATATTATATATATATATATATTATATATATATATATATATATATATATATATATATATATATATATATATATATATATATATATATATATATATATATATATATATATATATATATATATATATATATATATATATATATATATATATATATATATATATATATATATATATATATATATATATATATATATATATATATATATATATATATATATATATATATATATATATATATATATATATATATATATATATATATATATATATTATATATATATATATATATATATATATATATATATATATATATATATATATATATATATATATATATATATATATATATATATATATATATTGGCATTTATTATCCTACTAGGAATCCTGTTCTATGCATCAGCTACTCTACGGTATTACCAAGCCAATTTTCACCAATCTCCCTTCTGAACCTAAATTTATCAAGCCTAAATCCATTACCCATTACGAGTTCTGGTTTGATCATGAATTTTCAAAACTTTATTAATATCACTCTTGTTAATCCCTTTAAACCATTTATACACCTCAGTCATATTCCCCCCTAACTCTGCGCCTCTCTAGAGAATGTAGATTAAGTTTTTTAATCTGTCATGTGGTAGATTTAGGCATTGCATAATTTATTTTTTTTTCGTTTTTTAGTCTTGCTTTGGTTATTTATAATTTTCATTTTATCTTTGTTTACATTTGCAGATAGAGGTTCGTTCTCCTGCATCCTCCTCCTCTTCTACAGCATAAGTTACTTTCTCACGGCCACCATGCATATCCCAGTGTACTGTATGACTGTTGACCACTGCATAAGAGTACAGTACAGTAATGTATGTTAATTTCTAGCTGCAAAGTGAATATGAATATCTTTTGTATACTCTTAAAAATAGATACAGGGCTTTCTGCTTTGCTATGTAGTAATAAAATATGATTTTTACTTATCTTATATCTTTGGCATGGTGTGTCTTTGTAAGGTTTGGAACATATCTATGCCCTTTATCATTGTTTTCTATGGAAAATGACTCGTTTTTTCACGCAATTTTCCATTTACCCGACACTTTTAAGAACCTATCTAGGCGTTATTCTGAGAACTAGGTGTATATACAGGCAATTCAATAACTTTGAAAAATGGAATTTACGTCCACCCTTATAGGTGCCCTATGAATATATAATAAAAAGGTGCAAAATTAATTATTTTCCTTACAGCAGAAAATATGCAAATGAGTGCTGGCCTGTGAGGCATTAGAAAGTAAGCATCACGCAATCACATCTTCTTATCTCAGCAGCAACCTGACGTATGGAACATAATGATTACTAAACAACAACAGCTATTTTTGGATATCTTGAAACTTATTCAAACCAATATTCATTGCTGTGCATCCAATATTGTCTACAAAGAGGGAAATGCCTTCATCTACAGATGATAAGATAAACAAAAGTTTACTGTAAAGCAACACAAACAACTGTGAGCTATTATCAAAAAAAGCAAAATTTTGCATATATATATATAAAATAAAACTCAAGATATTAAAGTTGCAAAAAAACAAGGTACACCTTGTTCCTTTTATACGCGATTTTTTTTATATGCGAAATTGCAATAACGCCCCCCAAATATAATAGTAAAAAATTCGGAATTCACAAATAACGCAAACAAAAAAAAATAATAAAAATTATTGTGACAACAGGATGGACCAAAAAATGATAAAATAAAACAGCCTTTATCAGGCTGTAAAGAGAAACAAATGGAGAGTGTAATGACCTGTCAGATGTGAAGGGATTATAAAAGATGTGTAATGAATATCCAGCTCTCTGCTGGAATTTAATATACCTCTGCATTACTCTCATGATGTCTATTCCAAAAATTCTCCTTAGATCTTATTATTATTATTATTTTTAACAATAATTCTCCTTTGATGATGATTGTGGGAGATTATTATTATTATTATTACTTATATTATTAATATCATTATTATTACGAATTTGTAATTAAACCAATTATTTTTCCAATAAATAATGTAGTTTTGGTGTGAATGAACACGAGTTAATTAAAGATCTCTCTCTCTCTCTCTCTCGTTTCATTTCACTTACATTATATAGAATATATTATATTAAAAGGAGAATAGTCTTACAAACAACGCATACAGCCGTTACTTTACAAGCTGATGAGTCGTTTGGGGCAGCAAA
>JAXCGZ010006925.1:0-21767 GCA_037179515.1 Halocaridina rubra | reverse complement strand
GGAGAGAGAGAGAGAGATAGATAGATTGATAGATTGATAGATTGATAGACTTATAGATAGATAGATAGATAGATAGATAGATAGATAGATAGATAGATAGATAGAAAATAGTATGTTATTATTATCACGAAAACCCCAGAAATGTACGTACGCGCAAACATGATTTTACATATTTTCAGTTCTCTCTTTTTTCCTTTTTCGCATATTTTCACATACATACATACATACATACATACATACATACATACATACATACATACATACATACATACATACATACAAGTTGAAGAAATAAACTTGGCTATAGAAAGTGAGTTCAGGGAATTTCTTGTTGCTCGCATAAATACTGGGTCAGAGAGCATTATAATAACTGTTGTATACAACCCACCAAGGAACCAAAATAGGCTTGAAATTTATGAGGAAAGTCATATAGGTACTATTGAAGTCATAAACTCAGTTGTTAACATGGCACGGGAGAAAAAATGTAGGATTTTGATTATGGGAGACTTTAATCATAAAGAGATAGATTGGATAAATCTTGACCCACACAGTGGTGAGGACTCATTCGGGGCAAGATTCCTAGATTGCGTACAAGGGAATTTCCTACACCAACATGTAATGGAACCAACAAGAGCCAGGGGTGGGGATGAGCCATCACTACTTGATCTAGTGTTCACAGATAATGTGTTGGATATTGAAAATATTGAGTATGAACCACCAATTGGAAAGAGTGACCACTGTGTGTTGTTGATGGAGTATATCATTGAAGATATTCTTCCTGAGAGTAGAGGCACTGAGGACATGAGGAGGAACTATCCGAAAGGAGATTACATCAAAATGAATGAGCTTTTTGCAGTTATTGACTGGAGAACCTTATTTTACAACAAATCTGTACAAGAAATGTATGACATCTTTTGTGAGAAATATGGGAAGATAGTAGATTGCTGCATACCTGTCACCAAAGTAGGTGTAATTCATGCCAGAGAGAAATGGTTCGATAATGGGTGTAAAAGAGCTAAGGAGTGGAGAGACAAATGCTGGAAAAGGTATAGGAGGAGGAAAAACATAAATGCCTGGCAAGCCTACAAAAGAGCAAGAAATGACTACCTAAGTAAAAGGAGAGAGGCAGAGAGAGATTATGAGAGGGACATCACCAGGAAGGCTAAAGAAAATCCCAAGCTTTTCCACAGCTTTATCAGAGGAAAACTGAAGGTAAAAGAACAGGTTTTAAGGCTAAAGAGAGCGGATGGAAGCATCACTGAGACGGACGAAGAGATCTGCAAAGAATTGAACAAGGAGTTTCAGTCAGTATTTACAGTAGAAAATACCCCACCCCCTCAGATTGCAGTGATAGAAGCTCAAGGGCCGGTATTAGAGAACATCAACCTTACAGCCACAGAGGTATGCAAAGCGCTGATGGATTTAGATGTTCATAAAGCTACAGGTCCCGATGACATATCCCCTCATGTACTTAAAAAATGCGCAAACACAATATCAGTGGCACTAAGTATCATATTTAAGGAGTCACTGGAGTTGGGGGAGATTCCAAGATGCTGGAAACAAGCAAATGTGATACCTATCTTCAAAAAGGGAAGGAGGGATACGGCTCTGAACTATAGACCAGTTTCCTTGACCAGCATAGTTTGCAAAGTTATGGAGAAACTACTAAGGAAACATATCTCTCTTCACTTGGAATCCTTCAACTTTTTGTCAGTGAGGCAACATGGCTTCAGAGAAGGTAGATCAACAGTAACAAACTTATTAGAATTTTATGATGAGGTAAGCCAAATCTTACAGGAAAGAGAGGGCTGGGCAGATTGCATATTCCTAGACTTCCAGAAAGCGTTTGACACTGTTCCACATGGGAGACTTATTAGGAAGCTGCACTCAATGGCTAGAATAGGTGGAAATGTTTTGGAATGGATAAAAACTTACTTAGAAGGAAGGGAACAGAGGGTTAGAGTAAGACACTCAGTGTCTGAATGGAGAAGAGTTAGTAGTGGAGTTCCACAGGGTTCAGTTTTGGGGCCACTTTTGTTCCTTGTATATGTAAATGACCTACCAGAGTCTGTAAATTCATTCATGAATATGTTTGCAGATGATGCAAAGATTGTGAAGAAAGTAAAAAACGAGAACAATGGTAGAGAACTTCAGGAGGATCTAAATAATCTGCATGAGTGGTCAGAAAAGTGGCTAATGAAATTCAATACCTCAAAATGTAAGGTAATGAGAATGGGTACAAGTGCAAGAAGGCCCAAGCTTGACTACTCGGTGGCTGGAGTACAACTTCAAGAGACAGAAAATGAGAGAGATCTAGGAGTAAACATACTGGCAGATTTGTCTCCAGAAATACATATAAATGGCGTAGTAAGGGCAGCATTCTTATCAAATGTAAGGGTAGCCTTCAGGCACATGGACAAGGAAATGTTCAGAAATATTTATGTAACCTATGTGAGGCCAAAACTCGAATATGTAGCCCCCTTTTGGAATCCGCACTTGAAAAAGCACATAGCTAAGCTTGAAAAAGTTCAAAGACATGCCACGAAACTGGTGCCAGAAATACGCAATCTCAGTTATGATGAGAGGCTGAGGGAATTAGACTTGCCATCACTCGAAGCTAGAAGAGTAAGGGGGGATATGGTGACAGTCTTTAAATTCCTTCATGGTTATGATAGAGTGGATAGGGATCGATATTTCGATATGGCTGGCTCTAGAACTAGAGGTCATAGTTTGAAGCTTCGTAAGAAAACTTCTTTGCAGGATGTAAGGAAATACTTTTTCAGTGTAAGAGTAGTTGATAATTGGAATTGGCTAAGCGAGGAGGTAGTTAATGCTATCTCAATCCATAGTTTTAAGGACAGGTACGATAAGTATCACTAAGTCTAAAATGGAACCGATCAGGAGACGGGAAGATACGAGCTTTGGGCTCTTTCCCGTAAACACAATTAGGTAATCACAATTAGGTAATCACATACATACATACATACATACATACATAAATACAGACAGACAGACAGACAGACATGCATACATACATAAATGCATACATACATACAGACGTACATACATACATACATGCATACATACATGCATGCATACATACGAGTGCTTACATACAAATGCATAAATACATACATTCTATTTAGTAACACTTATCACATCCTTCCTTAAAACTACATGTGTGCGTGCATATTGTTTACGTACATATGTACGTACAAACATGTTAAGCACGTTTTCACAATTATATTTTCTTTTTCCACTTTTGCATATATACTTACGTATACAGTTTTACATACATACGTATAGAATTACACATACACACTTACAAGCACATGCAGAATAAAATGGCGAATGTTGCTTTTTTATAGGTCATCAAAATATATAAATAGATAAAAAAAGTGGGAAAACCAAAGGGGAGAGAGAGAGAGAGAGAGAGAGAGAGAGAGAGAGAGAGAGAGAGAGAGAGAGAGAGAGAGAGAGAGAGAGACAAGACGAGATTGGGAAACCTGGATATGGGGAGTTCTAAGTTGTCTTCGGCAGCCAGATATCGATATACTTCCGAGATCATGAAGGTGTCCGAAGCTTTTGCATATGCTGCAGTTTTTTCCGCCATTTTTGGCGGGTATTTCTGGACTCAGCGATATGAAACTTTTTGCAACACTTTTGTTGCGACCGAGAATTTCCTGGCTGAACTGGCAGAAGAAGTACAACACGTTGAAGATAACGCTGTTGTGAAGATTCTGCGAATGATGCCTCTGGTGAGGAATCGTCTTCCACAACCTCCGGATTTGGACTCACTCCTCGTGGATCCAGAGAAGGGGTTGCATGCGAGCTCATGGTGGACTGCTTACATCCCGTCGCATGTTAGCAACTACCTGGAAGCTCGTTGGAAATACGACCGGATCCGGGAAGTCGCTCTAAGGACTTCTGAGTACGCCTTGGCTCTCCGAAACCTTCCGGTTTTGGGACCTTGGATGGACTCGAGGATTCCTGAAATGACTCTCCCGGAACTAGAGGCATTGGATTGGATGGAACCGACGTTCTATCATTTATTTTTGCCAGGAATAATATTCCTTCTTTTATATGTCACATGCTGCTACCGCGGAAGAGCGGAGGAAGACATGCATTCCACGCTGGTAGAGAAGTGTCTTTATTGGATATTCGCTCGACCCATCGTTGTAAAGACTGTCAACTCTGCTCTTTCGGTCTCCACCATATTGGAACGTTGGTACAAGAGGTTACTCGTGTACTTCCGTACTCGGGTGATCGGAAGATTGTACCCACCGGTACTGAATGAATATCTTGGTGCACTATTGGATATCCTAGATTTAACTTATGTGTTAGTCTATGGCTATATGTGCGTCGTAATAGTCTTCAGTTGGTTGTTTACGATATGGCTACGTTTGACCCGACGTACATCTGGTTATATCTTGCCACGATGGAACTCGGGTTGATCAAGATCATGGTGGCTAGCATGCTGGCATGAGAATGAGGATATGGACACGTGAAGGATAACGGAAGAAGGAGGCAGAAAAGGACAGGAAGGAGAGTAGACCCCTGAGCATTTACGAAAGAGGAAAGGCTTCTCGTATATTACGAAAGGGAACCGATCTCTTGTATTAATACCGAAGATCTCTCGTATTTTACGAAAGAGGACCAACGTCTTGTATTATTACGAAGAAACGTCGTTTCTTGCGTAAGTTACGAAAGGTGGCGGAAATCTTGTATAATACGAATGCGTTCTGAAGTATGTTACGAAAGGGAGAGGAACTCTTGTATAATACGGAGTCTGCACTCTTGTATCCTGCAAAAGGGGTCCAGTTTTACTGCCTTCCTGTCTGAGTGAGGATTGAAGGAGGAGGAGAAGGAGGGGAGGGACAAAAAAAAATCAACAAACAATAACAAAAATAACAACAAACAACAATAAGAAGAGCCCTGTACATTGTATTCAAGGCTTTTTGCCTAGGGCTCACCTGTCAGGATCATATAAAAAAAAAAAAATAGTGCCCTGTATATGGGCTTTTTGGCCCATGGCTCACCTGTCAGGATCATATAAAAAAAACTAGTGCCCTGTATAGGGGCTTTTTGGCCTAGGTCTCACCTGTCAGGATCATACAAAAAAAAAAAAAAAAAAAAAAACCTAGTGCCCTGTATAGGGGCTTTTGGCCTAGGTCTCACCTGTCAGGATCATATAAAAAAAACTAGTGCCCTGTATAGGGGCTTTTTGACCTAGGGCTTACCTGTCAGGATCATTTAAAAAAAAAACTAGTGCCCTGTATATGGGCTTTTTGACCTAGGGCTCACCTGTCAGGATCATATACAAAAAATCTAGAGCCCTGTTTATAGACTTTTTGGCCTAGGGCTTACCTGGCAGGAAAAAGATGCAGGGCTGCAAATCAACCCAGAGAGGAAGTCAGATCTTAAAAAAAAAAAAAAAAAAAAAATCGTCCAAGATGATTTCCCTCCACTTCACTAACTGCAAATATTATGTCCGTTTCAAATGGCAGAATGATTTTTAACCCAGCCTCTGCGAAAGCAGTGCCGGTCCCAAGCCCGGATAAATGGGGAGGGTTGGTGTTGGGAAATGCATCTGACACCGTAAAAATCATAGACAGATATTGTTGTTGTGTTGTTGTTTGAGGTTAAAGCCAACCTTGTGTTGGCACGGGCCCTTGTTCAAAGAACGGCCCGTAGGTTAGAGGTTATACCTCTTGGTTTGTTTTATCACCTTGGTGGTTCGAAAGTTTCCAAGGTGGTGAGATGTGTTTCTATGTTGTCAAGTATTTCCTTAACAATTTTCGCTGCATGAACTGTCGCATTGGTGTGTTGTGGTTCCATGTTTAATCCGTTCCTTAAGCTGTTTGTCTTTGGACATTCTAAAAGATAATGCAGCAGGGCCTTATCAGTTATCATTTGACAGTGTGCACACTCTTTTCTGGGGTTCTCAATGATTTCCCAGCAGCATTTGTAGCCTAGCCTGAGTCTAGCTATCATGACAGCCAGACTCCTTGGGGTGTATTTGGATACCGGTGGGGGCTCTAGCTTTGTTGCTTCCCTGTACCACGTGGCGGAGTAGGAGCCTCTGTTGACCCAGTAGCTGTGGTTTTCCTGCTTTGATCTCTGTAGTGCCTGCTTGGTTTTTGATTTGTATTGTTGAAGACTGGGTTGTATAGATTTCTGTATGCTGTGGCATAAGACGGCATCCTTGGCAAGTTGATCAGCCTTGTCATTTCCAGGGATGTTGATATGGCTGGGTATCCAGTTGATGGTTACTGGTCTTCCTTGTTCTTGATGTTGCACTAGCAGTGTTTGGACCGTGCTGATTAGGTTGATGTTTTCTTTGAACTTCTGCTGCTGTAGTGCTTGGACAGAGGAGAGTGAGTCGGTGTGTATCGTAACAGGTCCTTGTCCTTTTTCAATTGAGTTGTGCAGAGCCATTTTGATGGCGAATAACTCAGTTTGCAGAGTGGAGCAGGAGTCTGAAAGTCTCCAGGAGGCTGTAAAATTCTCCGAGTAGACTGCCGCTCCAGTTGCAGGGATACCAGCATTGACAGTACCATCTGTGTAATAAGAGACGCCTTCTTCTTGGTTGGTTTCAGCGATGGCAGCTAGAGCTGCTTCATGCAGTTGTATCTTTGAACAGGCTTTCTTACTATCAGGAAGACTAGTGGTGTTGAATTTTGCAGGGTGTGCTCTCCATGGGACTAGTGGCTTGTAGTTGGTGCAAGGCTTGTCTAAGTTTATTCTTGTCAGTTCAGATGCCATGTTGCATTTGTGAATACTTTTCAGAAGGTGGCCGGCATAGCTGTTTGGGATGGGGAGGTCAGGATGTTTGTTGAGGGCATCTTTCAGCCTTGTTTGCGTGTGGGATTTCCTTTCGGATAGCAGAGCCTTTGTTATGGAGTTTGTGTTGGAAACGTTTATCCAGCTAATTAAGGGAGGTAGATTTGTTTCCATTTGTAGGTTGCATATCCTGGTCCACATAGGAGCCCCCAGCATGTAACGCATGGCGTTGTTCTGGATCACTTCAATGGTGGAGATTTGTTGTGCATTGAGGTTGGCTAGGGTTGGGGCGCTGTAGGTAATCAGGGATCTAATGGTGGCTGTATAAAATTTCCTTAGGACCTGAATACCTGCTCCTTCTTGGAGAGATGTCATATATCTCATAGGGGTTAGTCTGCTGTGAGCTCTTTCTCTGAGATATATGATCTGAGGTTTGAAGGTGAGATGCCTGTCTATGTAAACTCCTAGATACATGAATGTATCCACCCACTCTATGTTTCCATTGTCTAGGGTGATCGGGGCTAGTGGTACTGGAGTTTTTATGGCCATAGCTTTTGTTTTGTTTCCGTTGATTTTGAGCCCCAGCTCCTTGCTTTTCTGATGGAATAGGTTTACTGCTTTTTGAGCGCTGGCTAATCTATTGCCTCCTCTGCTGATGAAGACTACATCGTCGGCATAGATGAAGATGTCTACTCCTTGGGGTAGTTGAAGTTGAAAGAAGTTCTCCATCAGTACATTGAAAAGCAGTGGACTGAGGATGCCTCCTTGTGGGGTACCATTTTCTAATTTCTTGTAAGTTGATAGATGCCTCTTGAATTTTACTCTAGCCTCTCTGTTTCTGACATGGTTTGAGACCCAACTTAGTAGATGTCCCTTAACTCCCTTTTTTGCTAGGGAGCTCAGGATGGCTGCAGGATTAGCCAGTTCAAAAGCCTTCTCAAGATCTAAGAAGACTACGACTGCGGCCTTGTTGTTAATGCAGCTGAGGACATCCATGATACACTGTGTGGTGCCTACATTATCTCTGTAGGCATACAAGTGAGGGTGTAAGGGGCCTATTTTGAATTTTAATCTTTTGAGCACCATTTTTTCTGCTGTTTTTTCCAAACAGCTTAGTAGCGAAATGGGTCGTGGATTCGTTGGGTCTTTGGGTTTTGGGATAGGCTGAATATCTTGTTGACTCCAGATTTTTGGCCACATCCTTAATAAGTAAGTGCTGTTTGTCAGATGGAGGTAGGCGGCTTCACCTGCAGTGCCCATGTTGTTGATCATTGAGTAGGTGATGCCGTCTGCACCAGGGGCAGTGTCTTTCCCTCTATGTTTGGTGTTTCTGAGTTCTTGAGAGGTGAATGGTGCATCTGTCTCATCTTCTTGATCGCAGGCATGATTTATGATGTCCCATCTTTGTAGCCTTAGGTCATTTTGGATTCTAATTGTACTTGGTGGAAGTTGTTGGGTTGCTGAGCGGCTGGAAAACGTGTCTGCAAGTCTTTCTGCTTCCTCCATTGGTTTTGGATGCGTGGGTATTTTGGTTGATTTTTTTCCGGACACTCTCCTGAGCATTTGCCATAGCTCTGTGAGGTTGGTGTGCTGGTTTAGGTTGGCACACCATTCAAGCCATTTGTCAGTCCGGATTTTTGAGACAGTCTTGTGGGTGTCTGTGACCACTTCCCGAAGTACTGCTCTATTAGCATCTGTGGGTCTTTTCCTATATAGCTTCCTGACCCTATTTAATCTTTGGTTGGCCTCTTTCACTTCTTGACAGTAGTACCATGCATCTTTATATTCCCTTTTTGGTGGTTTGTGTTTTGGTATGGCATCATCGGCTGCTTTGTGGAAGGCGGAGATGAAATCTTGTGCTAGGATGTTGATGTCTTCAGGTGCAGTGTAATTTGCATGCCACTGTGTTAATGATTGCTGAAATTTTGTCCAGTTTGCCAAGTTTTGATTCCACTTGGGAGGAGGAGGTGGAATAGGTGGAAGTTTAGGCAGTTGGATGCCTGTCTGAGTGGCATAGTGATCACTCATGAGGTGAGGATGTATGCTCCAGTCAGTGTGGGGAGAGAGGGAGGAGGTTATGAAGGACAGGTCTAGTCTTCCTCCTCGTACATGTGTTGGAACCCCACTGTTTATAAGATTGATGTTGGGGAATTCATCCAGAAGATGAGCAATATGTTCGCCGTCATCATTATTTGGCCTTATTGAGTTTAGAATTGTATGATGGGCATTGAAATCGCCACCTATGAAGGATGGCTCCTCAGCAGCAGTTGCAAAGAGCTCTCCACCCTCCAAGAGGCCGTTTATATGCTTGTATATGTTATATATTGTTAAGTTTTGGTTTAGAAGCTGTATTCTGACAGCCTGGATCTCCACGTTTTCCCCGCAGCTTGGAGGGTTGATGTTGGTGGCTGGGATGCAGTTTTTGACTAGAGTTATTAGTCCTCTGTTGGTATGGTTGTCTGATGGTATTGTGAACGCTTTGGATCCTGTGAAGTTGAATCCTTTTTGTTCTTTGAACAGCGTTTCTTGTAGCAGGATGACGTCAAAATCTCCTTCCTTGGCTGCTGATTGCAGGGAGGCATACTTGGGTTTGATCCCACAAACATTCCACTGCAAAATCCTTATGGAGTCAAAACTTTGCTGTAGAGTTCCGAGGTGGTCTGTTCCCGTTCCTGCTCCCTCCTTGCGAGGCGGGGATCGCGAGATGGAAGGACCGGGAATTGGTTGATGCTGTGCATCAGGGGGGGTTGGCTGGTGGCTACATGACCCTTGGGTAGGTTTTCGTTGGTTGTTCTTCTTGGTACAGGTTGAGGAGATGGGGTGGTTTCTGTTCGTGCTCTTGGCCCATTTTCGGTCCGAGCAGCTGGCTCTTGAGGTGCTGGGCAGGCATGGACAGGATAAACTGAGGTCCTGGCTACTGGTTCGGGGGTGTGGGTTCTTGCCTTGTACATAATTTTGTCCAGTGCTCGGCTCAAAGAGCTTTGTTCCAGCTGGAAGTTTAACAGTTCTGCTAGCTGGTTGGCGAATCCTTGAAGCAGTGTTCGAAGTTTGTCCTCCTTTATTGTAATGGTGCATGACTCCGCTGGAGGTGTTGTCTGAGTAGCACGGTGAGAAGGCCTGGGGTTTTGTTGAGGCTTTGGAGTTTTCTGGGTAGGTGGTTTTGCCAATGGTTTTTCTACATTCAGTCTTCTCCTGGGAGGACGAGGGGTTCTCTGAGGTTGGGGCCTGTTTTCCACCACAGGTGCTACGACTTGCCTCGGAACTAGGTTTGTCATAGTGGTTCTGAGTGGTTGTTTGGGTGGTTGAGGCTTCTTGGCAGGTTGAGAGACAGTTTTGGGCCGAGTTGTAGTTTGAATGCGGCTTAATCTCATTGGGCATTTGGGGTTCCACGCATGATGGTTCCCCTTGCAGTTTGGGCATCTCGCTGTGGTTGTTTTGCCCTCCTTGTGCGCTTGGACACACTTTTCCGTGCTGTGTCTTCCACTGCAAACGGCACAGACTTCTGGAAGGGTGCATTGGGTTTTGTGATGTCCGAATCTCTGGCAATTGAAGCATCTTAGTGGTTCCTTGATGAAGGGTTTGGTGGAGAAGGACCCCCAGATGCCCAAATTCACCTTTGCTGGAACTCGGCCCTTGAAGGTGGCTACTATCGTCTGAGTTGGCTGCCCAGTCTTGCTTGTTTGCCTGGTAGCTTCCATGATGTACGGAAGCTCTAAAAGTGGAGCCATATCCATCACTATTGGGTAGTTGGTTATGACTGCCATGCAGGATTTTTCTCCTGGAATTAATTCCTGCATGAAAACGTGGCGAGATGTCTTCAGGTATTGGAAGGCTTCCTGGTCTCTCGGGGTCAGTATCCATTGTCCCTGTAAGTTGGGCCGTGCAGTCATGTTGATTCCTGGTTTTGTTTGCTGTATCAGTTTCACAGCCTGGTAGTTGGTGGAAGGGTCTTCGCTCATGATTTTGAATTTGTTGAGTCCCTGTTGTGGTCGAGTGTTTCCTTGGATTTGGTTTGAGGCTTGGGTTGGAGTCTTTGGAGAGTTCCGGTCGTTTTTCCTTTTTCTCTGTACTGTGGTCCATTCGTCGCTGCGGTCTTCTTCCTCTCCAACTGGAGGGCTTAGTTGCCTTTTGCGATCCATTCTGCATTCAGTTTTCTCCACCTGAGAACTTCCAGCAGCAGACATAGATCAGTTAAAGGTTGAAGACAAAAAATTTATATATGAAAAATATATTTTTCACTAAGGAGATTTCAATGCGATAAACGATAATGATCCGCAAAATACGTCGAGTTAAATGGTTTTATTATTGATATTTCGGTTAAGATTGTTAAAGTTCAATGGTTTTATCAAGTTAAATGTTTTTAAAGTATTGGGAGAACAAAGGGGGAGGAGGAGGTCCTACCTATCCTATTAGTAACTAGTCCACTCCTAGAGCAGACGTTTTACCAGCAGAAGGAAGTGCCCCAGAGGATTGAAAGGTGGATTCCACCTTTCACTCTAGTAGTCACGAAACCTTCTACTGGGGAGGGGAGGGAGTTGAGGGGGGTTGGGCCTAAGGGAACTGAAGGTTCCCTCCTATCAAAAGGTGGGCTTATGGGAGGCGCCCTTGCTAAGCTAGTTTTCCCTAACAGTTCCTACTCCACCTTGCAATAGACTGCGATAGGTGGGGCGATGAACCTGTCTGATTCAGTCGGAGTTTTTAGACCACAAGGGCTACCGTATATCCACAGACAGGCCGGGGTTAGTAGGTGAAAGGGTTATTCTCCTGATAGATAGGGTCTATCAGGAGAGGAGGTGTCTTCCAATAGATAGGGTCTATCAGAAGGGGTGGTGTCTAACCAGACAGACAGAGTCTATCAAAAGGTCACGTTGGCTTGGTTTAGTTATTCAAACACTGGGGGATGAATAAAAACAACCCTTCTTAGCAGCTGGTAGCGAAGTCGGTAATCCCTGATGGCTATCTCGAAGGTCAAGCAGGTCTAGGAGAGCAGCAGAGCACGTCTTGTCGCTATCAAGGCTGGGAGAGAAGTGTGTGTGTAGACAGATAGATAGATAGATAGATTTATAGGTGTAGTCACCGTGGTTCAAGTGGTAGCGTCCGTGACTCTGAGGAGTCAGGTCGAGGGTTTGCGCCCCGTCACGGTCTGAGGTTAGCAAGGGCATACACTCAGGGTAAGGCTTACATCTGCCCAAATCAAGTCCTTCGCAAGAAGGCAACCGTCCTAGCCCTTGGTAGAAAAGAGAGTCCGTGATGTAAAACCAGAACATAGATAGATATATGTATATATATATTGATAGATAGATAAATAGATAGATAGATAGATAGATAGATTAACAGACAGAAAAAGATGAATTATTATTATTATTATCCTTAACATTCTTAAAGGATACGTGTAAAATGTTTTGTCTCCCATAGTCTAATTACCATTTTCTATGGAGGGGTCCATGAGACTCCGTTTTCTATAAATTTATCAAATTAAGACAAATAAAAACAAACAAAATAGATTTGCAAATTTAATTAATTCTCCATTTATTTAAAAATATATTATCTTTGGTGTTTGTTAATGGCTTCGTATAATTTATTTTATTATCCATCTACCCAGGCCTGTTTGCCCTATTATGAATATTCATATTATTCTTACCTGAAATTTTTTCTCTCTCTCAGAAATACACAAATAAGTTGAAAGAGTGAATTTCAATCCTATTTCCTTTTTTTAATTTGGTATTATAAAAATTGACGATGTTTCAAGTTAATGAAGATAATTTCTTATAGATATCACATTATATTTTCAAAGTGTACACTATGTCATTATTATTATTATTATTATTATTATTATTATTATTATTATTATTATTAAGTTGTGTAGTCATTATCTGGTGACATGGAAGCGAAAATAGGCTGAGCAACTGTTAACAGATGGTTTGTTAGTTGTTATATATATATATATATATATATATATATATATATATATATATATATATATATATATATATATATATATATATATATATATATATATATATATATATATATATATATATATATATATATATATATATATATATATATATATAAATATATATGAATCATTAGTCTGAATATTGGTGTCAATTGCTGCTTACTGACTAAAAATTAGATGATGTGTGTGTGTTTTTTTTTACTGATACTATTATCACAACAGATTTTGTGATTAATATTACTACTGGTTTTAAAATTGATATTTTGGTCATTATTAATGCGATTGCTATTATGTTTGCTACTCTGGTTGTTACATTCTCATCAAAACTGCTGCTGTGATTATTGCTATTTTGTCACTTACTATATGTGTTAATTGTGCATTTTTTGTAATAATATCCGTAATTACATACATTACTATTTTTTGTACTGGGTCCTTTTAGACTTCTCCAACTTCCTGAATAAAGAAGAAAATGGTAGATATGTCTCTATTGACCTCATTAGTCCAGTCTTTGGCCCGATTTCTTAAACAGTGTAAACCTAGGATACCATATTCTTAATTAGCTAAACACACACAAATGGATTTCATAAACGCATATATATATATATATATATATATATATATATATATATATATATATATATATATATATATATATATATATATATATATATATATATATAAGTAAAGGCCCTTTTATCACATTCATAAAAAAGAAAACATTGAAATAGGTGTATCTATAGAGTGGGGCCTCGTGGCAGAAAATCCTTGCCCGTTTACCTTGTGGATGACCTAAGCAGGATGGTTGGGGGGAATTGTGGTATCCTTTTATTGCTAAGGAGGCAAAGGAGTGATTAAGGTATATTAGCTTCTAGTGAATGTGTGCTTTGACTAGGCCATCTTCCTTATAAGGGGGATTGCAGTTGTACATTTATATATGTATATACATAAATGTACTCTTATGTATACATTGAATATTTAGGTCCGTGGTTCTTAACCTGGAATATGAATCCCTTTAGATGCGTATAAGTAATTTTGTTTATACATAATACATGATCAACATAAAGACTGACTAATATATATATATATATATATATATATATATATATATATATATATATATATATATATATATATATATATATATTTATTTATTATTTTTTTTTTCATTAATTTATTTATTTTTTCCAACATCTGGAAGGGACTTTTATAAAGTTGGGCTGAAGATCCAATAGAGAGGGATGTGGAGAGAAGGACCAACTACGAGGGGTGGTGGTAGTGAAAATGGTTGAGAATCAATGATCCAAGCTGTCTCTTACCCTACTCGTAACTGTGTCATAATATAGATTCCTGGACATAAATGCTTGTAACCTATGATTTGTTTTGGAAGAAAATTTTTACCTCTAAAGTTAATTACAATTATTTAGGACCAGCAGTGGCAATATCTTAATCCCAGTTCCACTCTCCAAAGGTGCAACTCAGGAGAGGAGGAGAAGCAAAAGAGGACAAACTGCGTCTACTAATCCCTGCCTATCACATGGTACATCGAATTTATTTATTTAGATTACAGGTACTTGCCTTTGTAACGACACCTTCTCTAAAATCTGACCTTTCTCAGGTAATCCTTTCCTAAGCAGCTTCCACAGGTGACAATGAGAGTTCCTATAGAAAAAAAAATAAATGTGGAGATTGTTTTAAATCAATTGAGAAGAAAAAAATGTCAACACTTCTGAGTTTACTTTAGTTCTTTTAGATATTTTAAAATTATTTTCATTTCAAATTAAGCATTTGTCCTTTGCTTTTTAACTAGATATTTTAATGGTGATTTAGCGTTTTTTATCACTATTTTACAATATCCTCTTTGCAGCATTTCAAAGAGCTACTAAATGTTGCCACCTCAAAAATATTATAAATTTATGAGAGAGAGAGAGAGTAATAATAATAATAATAATAATAATAATAAACCTTTATTTCCAAAGTACATTGGGTATTCAAAAAGATACATATATATTCCAGATAGACATCTGTGGTGTACGATATAGACATACTAAAACAAACAAATCATAAAGATGAGTGTACCATTAAATATTACAAGTAAAATCTTCCTTTAAGAGTAACTTCTTAAGATTATATTTAAATGTATACACTGAACCAGCATTTTTTAGTTCTCTGGGAAGCTGATTATATAAATGAGGTCCACGAATGTTTATATCTCTTGAGCCAATATCAGTTTTAGACCTTCGTACTAATAAATCTTCCCCTTGACGGGTAGTTAACCCGGTAACTGAGCTTACTGTAGAAAAATTATACAAGCAATCAGGAAGATTGTTTCTTAGTATATTAAAAACAAAGGTACATATATCAAAAACATATTTATCTCTAATCTTTATCCATTCTAGATCTTTTAAAACAGGAGAGATGTGCTCGTATTTTCTTACATTGCCAACAGCCACTCGTGCTGCAAAGTTTTGTAACTTTTGTATTCTTTGTAACTGAGTCTTATTTGTACATCCCCAAACTTTGAGACAGTAATTAATTAAACTCATAGCTAAGGACTGGACAATTATTATGCGAGTTGATGTTTCAAATGAGTCTTTTACCCTATTTAGATATATTAGAGTACCCATTACTTTTTTATAAATTTCATCTATATGCATTTCAAAATTCATGTAACGGTCAAAATAGACACCTAGGTTCTTTACCGAGTTCATTGGCTTAATGATATTACCGTTAAAATTTATATGAAGATTGTCATCAACTTCTGATAATAATTGTCTGGATCCGATAAGAATAGATTGGGTTTTAGTTTCATTAAGTAACAGACCATTTTTTAGAAAATAACGTTTAGCCATATACAAAATTTCTTCTGCTCTACGAATAATATTTTCTAAATCATTAATTTCTCCTTCAATTAAGATTTGAGTATCGTCAGCATATTGAATGACATAACAGTTAGGTAAATATTTTACTAGATCGTTTACATATATTAGAAAAAGTATAGGTACTAGGATCGATCCCTGAGGGACCCCAAACAATACCTTCTTGCGACTTGAAACTACATCTTTTATTCTGACTGACTGGTAGCGGTTTTTTAAATAGTTCTCGAACCAGCTTGGGTCACTGTTCATTTTTTTGCATTTTTCTAATAAAATAGTATGGTTAACACTATCAAAAGCTTTAGAAAGATCGAGTAGTAGTAGCAATGATATTTTCTTATTATCTATATTTTTGTATATTTCATCTGATATTTTCAATAAGGCAGTTTCAGTTGATAATTTTGGCCTGAAACCGTGTTGACTTTTTGCAATAAGTTTATTTTTTCAAGAAACTTACTTAACTGATTTGCAACAATCTTTTCAAGTATCTTTGATAAAATTGGTAGTAAAGAGATTGGTCTATAGTTAGAGACGTCGTCAGGATTTCCATTTTTAAAACCAGGAATTACATGGGGATTTTTCCATAAATCTGGGTAAATATTGGTAACTATGGAAGTATTGATTATTACCGTCAGATAATATGCTATTACAAATAATGAATCTCTAATAAAACGAAAACAAATTCCATCTGATCCATATGCATTAGAGTCTTTCAGATTTTTTATTACTAAGATTACTGTATTACAATCTACTGTAGTAGGGTTAAAGACATCATTACTTCTATTGAATGCACTATGTTCTTCAAAATTAACATTATTATTATTATTACTACCATCATCACTATTATCATTACCATTACTACCACCATCATTATTATTTTCACCATTATCAACATTACTATTATTATTACTACTACCATCATCATTATTATTACCACCATTACTATTATTGATTTCATTCATTATTTCTTTTTTTGTTTTTTCAAAGGTTTTTTCCCCACTTCAGCGAAAAAATTATTGAACTCTTCTGCTTTAGCACTTACATCTACCTCATCGGGTATAATTGATATGTTACTACTTTTATTACAGTTATTGGAAAGCATGGTTTTAGCAATTTTCCATGTATCAGAGATATTGCCTTTAGCGTTTTGAAATTCATTTTTGTAATACTGTTTCTTACTGCTACTTAATAATGATTTTACTTGTTTCTTTGCTCTGTAAACTTTTCTCTTAAAGGGATATTATCTCTTTGTAGTTTTACTTCATTTTGTAGTTTGTCTCTTTCTTTCATAATGTTTTTTATGTCATCTGTTATCCAAGGAGCGGGGGGACGAAATATTTCTCTTGTCACGAGTGGTGCACATCGATCTATACATGATGATAAGACACTGGTTAAAATTCTTACTTGTATATTTATATTATCGGTATATAGAATTTCATTTAATTTATGTACTTCATTCATAAGTAAACTACAAAGTAATTCTTGTGAATAATTTCTTAAGCATCTGAATGTTTTAAAGATTGGTTGTCTCTTTGGTTTGCGAATATTTAGGGACGTTACAATTTCCTCGTGGTCTGCTATAGGGCTTGGCATTACGTCACACTTAGTTATCATATGTTTGGAGTTTGTTATTACTAGATCGATTTGGGAAACTGAAGTGGGAGTGATTCTAGTTGGTTTATTTATAATCTGTTCTAGATTTAAATTCTTAATAAGTCTACTCATTTTATTTTCTCTTTTTAGTTGATCATCATTAAAATCGCCATATATAAAAACTGGTTTGTTTTTTAAAATTATCTCCTTAAAAACGTCCAAAATATAGCTAAAAGAGGTTACCGGGGCTTTGGGGTGGCGGTACACGCAGCCTATGATAATAGAAGGAAACTTTTTATGTTGGACAGAGATCCATTTATCTTCCACTCCTTCGTGCTTCTCAATTTCAAGATTTAGTTCAGTGGCCTTCAAATAATTTTTAACAAATAAACATACACCTCCACCTCTACCACTGTCATAGGGATAAATATTATATGAAGGAATATTAATAAATGCATTATTAATTGACGGATACAGCCATGATTCGCTAATGCAAAGAACATCAATATTTTCTTGTACAAGCATATGTTCAATTTCTAGTATATAGGATAACAGAGATTGTGCATTTATATGTACGACAGATAATCTATCATTATATTTACAAGTAACTTTCACATCGGCACTGTCTTCTTGGCCATGATTCTAATAATAATCATTATTTTTACATAATTTACTCTTATGACCATATTCATGACATACATTACATTTAACTTTATGATCAAATCTACAATATGATTGGCAGTGATTGAACTCACCACAATTATAACATCCATATCTTTGACTTTGCACATAATCATAATCCCTTCTTTCTCTGTTTTGTTTGTAAGTATGACTTATCCTAGTGTTGGTATTGCTGTATCGTCCCTGGGAGCCAGTATCACCATGTCTATCACGCGAGAAATTATTATAATCATAATCCCTTCTTTCTCTATTTTGTTTGTTAGTATGACTTAGCCAGGTGTTTGTATTGCTGTATCGTCCCTGGGAGCCAGTATCACCATGTCTACCACGCAAGAAACTATTTTTGACTCCCGTATTTTGGCCTCTATTTTGATAAAATCTAACTGTATTGCTACCTTTAACATTCATGTTCACTCTATTGTCACTACCTGCTCTGTCTCTTTTATCATTAGATTTCATTTTATTGTTGCTAGCATTAAACAAATTTGATTTTACTGTTTTCCAATCTCGGCAGATAAAGTCACTTGTACAAACAGAAGAAATAGCATCCAATAGAGAGAGAGAGAGAGAGAGAGAGAGAGAGAGAGAGAGAGAGAGAGAGAGAGAGAGAGAGAGAGAGAGAGAGAGAGGAGAGAGAGAGAGAGAGAGAGAGAGAGAGAGAGAGAGAGAGAGAGAGAGAGAGAGAGAGAGAGAGAGAGAAGACGAGATTGGGAAACCTGGATATGGGGAGTTCTAAGTTGTCTTCGGCAGCCAGATATCGATATACTTCCGAGATCATGAAGGTGTCCGAAGCTTTTGCATATGCTGCAGTTTTTTCCGCCATTTTTGGCGGGTGTTTCTGGACTCAGCGATATGAAACTTTTTGCAACACTTTTGTTGCGACCGAGAATTTCCTGGCTGAACTGGCAGAAGAAGTACAACACGTTGAAGATAACGCTGTTGTGAAGATTCTGCGAATGATGCCTCTGGTGAGGAATCGTCTTCCACAACCTCCGGATTTGGACTCACTCCTCGTGGATCCAGAGAAGGGGTTGCATGCGAGCTCATGGTGGACTGCTTACATCCCGTCGCATGTTAGCAACTACCTGGAAGCTCGTTGGAAATACGACCGGATCCGGGAAGTCGCTCTAAGGACTTCTGAGTACGCCTTGGCTCTCCGAAACCTTCCGGTTTTGGGACCTTGGATGGACTCGAGGATTCCTGAAATGACTTTCCCGGAACCAGAGGCATTGGATTGGATGGAACCGACGTTCTATCATTTATTTTTGCCAGGAATAATATTCCTTCTTTTATATGTCACATGCTGCTACCGCGGAAGAGCGGAGGAAGACAGGCATTCCACGCTGGTAGAGAAGTGTCTTTATTGAATATTCGCTCGACCCATCGTTGTAAAGACTGTCAACTCTGCTCTTTCGGTCTCCACCATATTGGAACGTTGGTACAAGAGGTTACTCGTGTACTTCCGTACTCGGGTGATCGGAAGATTGTACCCACCGGTACTGAATGAATATCTTGGTGCACTATTGGATATCCTAGATTTAACTTATGTGTTAGTCTATGGCTATATGTGCGTCGTAATATTCTTCAGTTGGTTGTTTACGATATGGCCACGTTTGACCCGACGTACATCTGGTTATATCTTGCCACGATGGAACTCGGGTTGATCAAGATCATGGTGGCTAGCATGCTGGCATGAGAATGAGGATATGGACACGTGAAGGATAACGGAAGAAGGAGGCGGAAAAGGACAGGAAGGAGAGTAGACCCCTGAGCATTTACGAAAGAGGAAAGGCTTCTCGTATATTACGAAAGGGAACCGATCTCTTGTATTAATACCGAAGATCTCTCGTATTTTACAAAAGAGGACCAACGTCTTGTATTATTACGAAGAAACGTCGTTTCTTGCGTAAGTTACGAAAGGTGGCGGAAATCTTGTATAATACGAATGCGTTCTGAAGTATGTTACGAAAGGGAGAGGAACTCTTGTATAATACGGAGTCTGCACTCTTGTATCCTGCAAAAGGGGTCCAGTTTTACTGCCTTCCTGTCTGAGTGAGGATTGAAGGAGGAGGAGAAGGAGGGGAGGGACAAAAACAACAACAAACAATAACAAAAATAACAACAAACAACAATAAGAAGAGCCCTGTACATTGTATTCAAGGCTTTTTGCCTAGGGCTCACCTGTCAGGATCGTATAAAAAAAAAAAACTAGTGCCCTGTATATGGGCTTTTTGGCCCATGGCTCACCTGTCAGGATCATATAAAAAAAACTAGTGCCCTGTATAGGGGCTTTTTGGCCTAGGTCTCACCTGTCAGGATCATAAAAAAAAAAAATAAAAACTAGTGCCCTGTATAGGGGCTTTTGGCCTAGGTCTCACCTGTCAGGATCATATAAAAAAACTAGTGCCCTGTATAGGGGCTTTTTGACCTAGGGCTTACCTGTCACTATCAGTTAAAAAAAAACTAGTGCCCTGTATATGGGCTTTTTGACCTAGGGCTCACCTGTCAGGATCATATACAAAAAATCTAGAGCCCTGTTTATAGACTTTTTGGCCTAGGGCTTACCTGGCAGGAAAAAGATGCAGGGCTGCAAATCAACCCAGAGAGGAAGTCAGATCTTAAAAAAAAAAAAAAAAAAAAAAAAAAAAAAATCGTCCAAGATGATTTCCCTCCACTTCACTAACTGCAAATATTATGTCCGTTTCAAATGGCAGAATGATTTTTAACCCAGCCTCTGCGAAAGCAGTGCCGGTCCCAAGCCCGGATAAATGGGGAGGGTTGGTGTTGGGAAATGCATCTGACACCGTAAAAATCATAGACAGATAGATAGATAGATAGATTTATAGGTGTAGTCACCGTGGTTCAAGTGGTAGCGTCCGTTACTCTGAGGAGTCAGGTCGAGGGTTTGCGAACCGTCACGGTCTGAGGTTAGCAAGGGCATACACTCAGGGTAAGGCTTACATCTGCCCAAATCAAGTCCTTCTCAAGAAGGCAACCGTCCTAGCCCTTGGTAGAAAAGAGAGTCCGTGATGTAAAACCAGAACATAGATAGATATATGTATATATATATAGATACATAGATAAATATATAGAAAGATAGATAGATTAACAGACAGAAAAAGATGAATTATTATTATTATTATCCTTAACATTCTTAAAGGATACGTGTAATTTCTTTTGTTTCCCATAGTCTAATTACCATTTTCTATGGAGGGGTCCATGAGACTCCGTTTTCTATAAATTTATCAAATTAAGACAAATAAAAACAAACAAAATAGATTTGCAAATTTAATTAATTCTCCATTTATTTAAAAATATATTATCTTTGGTGTTTGTTAATGGCTTCGTATAATTTATTTTATTATCCATCTACCCAGGCCTGTTTGCCCTATTATGAATATTCATATTATTCTTACCTGAAAATTTCTCTCTCTCTCAGAAATACACAAATAAGTTGAAAGAGTGAATTTCAATCCTATTTCCTTTTTTTAATTTGGTATTATAAAAATTGACGATGTTTCAAGTTAATGAAGATAATTTCTTATAGATATCACATTATATTTTCAAAGTGTACACTATGTCATTATTATTATTATTATTATTATTATTATTATTATTATTATTATTATTATTATTTTTCTTAGTATATAATTAAGTTGTGTAGTCATTATCTGGTGACATGGAAGCGAAAATAGGCTGAGCAACTGTTAACAGATGGTTTGTTAGTTGTTATATATATATATATATATATATATATATATATATATATATATATATATATATATATATATATATATATATATATATATATATATATATATATATATATATATATATATATATATATATATATATATATATATATATATATATATATA
>JAXCGZ010006924.1:0-21789 GCA_037179515.1 Halocaridina rubra | reverse complement strand
GAGCCAGGCAACCACACCAATAATTACCTTAGGCAAGAGTAATAAACAGGATATTATTTGTATAGCCAATGCAATCCACTCCCGTCATATTTCAAAGTACCAAGTAATAGTGAATTGCAAAAATTGATTTATGAGAATTTATACTTACATAATATTGAGAGAGAGAGAGAGAGAGAGAGAGAGAGAGAGAGAGAGAGAGAGAGAGAGAGAGAGAGAGAGAGAGAGAGAGAGAGAGAGAGAGAGAGAGAGAGAGAGAGAGAGATTTTAGTTTACGGAGTAGATGTAAGCAAAATATAACCCCCCTAACTAATTTAATAGCGAAATATAACCCCACTGACTAAGTTTATCATGTAATATGCTACATTTACAGTACTACTTCACGTCCCGTCTGACACTCTAATCTTGGAAGAAAAAAAAAAACTAGAATTTCCTGTTGGCCATTTATCAGTCAAGTATTCTTTAAGTTTCGTAATATCGTTACAGAAAACGTAAGTACAATTTTTACAGTAACTGATCAAATGACACATGTGAAAGCTGGAATATCTTTAGTTAGGGATACGAGTATATTGAGACATTCTATTATTTTCACTGTGGAGAGAAAAACTACAAGGTTGGAAAGAGGGGTCAAAATGTAAAAGTTTTCTCTTTGTAATATACTGCTTTAAGTGCAAGAAACAACGATAACTAACTACGTCCAAGCCAAACAACCGGATGTTAAGAAGATCGTTCCCTACCCGCTCAACATCAGCTATAAGCTAGCACCTGACAACCTCCAAAGTTCATTAAAACAAGAGATATTTGGGGTTAATAGAGAAGATTTATCTTCAAGAACTTGGGCATTAAAGCCGTCAGGCAGCTCTCAGATTATGTTAGTTCAGCATTATGAGATTATTTTTCAGAGAATACTCAAAATCTCGGGTGTAAACACCATTTCCAAGCTCACGCGCGAGATGAAAATGATGAACGATATATATATATATATATATATATATATATATATATATATATATATATATATATATATATATATATATATATATATATATATATATATATATATATATATATATATATATAATATTTCGACATGTTATACATTTAAATACAGCTCCTACCGGTATAATTTTTTTTTGGCCAGATCATAAGGGCAAAGAACAATCTCAAAGCAGAGTGTATTAAAACACATTACAAGAGATTCAATATTTTCGTAGGGAAATGGAATGGGGAAGATTTCATTTATAAACTGTAAGAGAAATATTCTTTAAATAATTCTAAAACCTGGTAAATGTAATCATCAGACGTGCATGATGATTAAAAAGAAAATGGAACATGCTATTCCATGTGTAAAAAATTGGCTAATCATCTTGAAAGTTAGTGTTATTGCAAGGTATATCCAAGAGTATTTGGTGCTCTTCAACATGCGGTGCAATGTCCAACTTGTAAAAATAAGGTCCACGTTTATAGTATATTTATGCCACCTCATTCCTCCTCTGTGTAATAACAAAACAAAAACAAAAAATACTTTTCAGAAGAATCTCTTTAGGATTGTCCTGAAATGTTTAATTCAATTTTAACTTTCAGATCTGTCGCGTCTGCTCTTATTGACACTGGCCACGTTTATGAATCATTACAAAACGCAGCCATGACCAGAGAGGTATAAAGGCAGTGAAATGCATGGCCAGTATCTACATTTAAAAATAAATGGACTAAATCATTTAGCATATGTATCGCACGCTAGTTATAATGCGGAAGAGTCAATAAGCCATTCTCACTTCTCTAACTCTATGGAATACGAATGAACCTCATCTGCCACTTCACAAGAGAATCTCGGCGAGAAGGACGCAATGAAATATTGTCCTCAGGCAGAGTGTTATGTTTTATCACCAGTGATAGAGTCATAATCCATTTGACAATGCGTAACCTATGACTAGGCGATCATTTTCACCTCAAGGATCAAAAACACACACACACACACACCTACGGTATACAAATAGCTTACGAATTCAGAAATGATTAAATATAGATTAATATCGATGAGGCGATAACGTTTCTCACTGGGTCGTTAAACTGGCGTCATAAATTTAGTCATATCGGTAATAATGCTAACTCTTACTTTTTTATTATTATTATTATTAATCATTTATCTTCCCAAATTTCTTGTCTAACTAGCTATTTGAAAATATAACACAACTTTCATGATTTGTGTTTTCATATATCATCACTCCCGTTTAAACTAACAATTAAATATATCAACGATGTATTACAGCAAATTACGGCTACCCTCCAGTTAACCAAATAATAATTAAACATTTATATAAAAACTTCTCTGATCAAATAAAATAGAACGATTTATGCTAAGTGTACTTACAAAAGTCGTGAAATTTCAAAGGAAAGTGACGATATATTGCACTACCCTTGAGGGGCCAAGAGAGGCGCGTAATGACTGACTCTACAACCGTGTGGTTATAAGATACCAAGGCACAGTGCCAGCTGATGACTGCCTACGGGTGTGGGGCGAAAGGAAAAGCGTTTTTGAATAGCGTTACCTTACGATATGTGTACGTTCGGGCTCCAAAGCCTTTTCCGTCGTGCACCTTCACATCGAACGAAACACTAACGTTGAGTTACTAATGAATCTTTTTTTTTGGTTTCACTCTGAGGAAAACCCGCGAGTGCGTTTGTGTGTTGTCACGTTTGCTTCGCTCCACAGTTTACGTCTCTCTCTCTCTCTCTCTCTCTCTCTCTCTCTCTCTCTCTCTCTCTCTCTCTCTCTCTCTCTCTCTCTCTCTCTCTCTCTCTCTCTCTCTCTCTCTCTCTCTCTCTCTCTCTCTCTCTCTTTGCGGACAGCTGATTCATGGCTGACTCACCTGCATGATTTTTTCTTAATAATTTTAATTGTCATCCTATTCAGCAGAAAAGCTTATTGTATATGTTTCCCTTATATATATATATATATATATATATATATATATATATATATATATATATATATATATATATATATATATATATATATATATATATATATAATCCATAAAAGGCATCGGAGAAAACTGAAAAAATATATGCAGGGCTTGAAGAAAGACTATGCATCGAATATCCCAGTTGAAGAGTAACCTTCCTCTCGTCCAGAAATGATACTTTGACACAATTTTCTTGAAGAAAATAGTGTCAAAGAATCATTTCTGGACGAGAGGAATGTTACTCTTCAACTGGGATATTCGATGCATAGTCTTTCTTCAAGACCTGCATATATTTTTTCAGTTTTCTCCGACGCCTTTTATGGAAATTAAATAGCAAACAAACAAACCAACATTTATTTCCATTTTGTACAATGGTTATTCTAAAAGTAAAAGTAACTTATAAGTAGACATGTAATTAAACTAATAAATAAGAGGGTAATACATATAGTTGAATTAAATGTAGCTTTCATAGAAAATAATAATGCTGTAATATAAATGTTAACAATAATGTTAATAATAAAGTAGTAATAATAACACTAGATACAATATCGTTATTATCGGCATCATTACCATATTTGTTTTCCTTACAATGAGAATAATTAATTCTTAACGACCAGCAACTAGTTGTCCAAGAGAAAACTATATCGTTTGACTTTGAAAGCTGTGAAGGATGATGCATTTTTAATGCAGATTTTAAGAAGCTTCCCCTCTTTCCATTCATATATATATATATATATATATATATATATATATATATATATATATATATATATGAATAATTTTTTTTTTTTTTTATCCCGACCGTGTGTATGAATCCTTTTAACCTTCTGTGGTGTAGTGGTAGCGCCTTGACTTAGTAATCATAAGTCCTAGGTTCGAGTCCCGGTCGGGGTAAAAAATTATTCATGTTTTCACATATGTAATGTGCTTGCTTGGTTATTGTAAGACCCGAATGAGATTGGGAATTGAATTAAATGCTAAAATGAAGCCACGAGTGAGGTTAGGGAATCTGTAATATGAACATAGTGGCATTCAGATAGAATGCGTTCATTCCTAAGTATAGCAGATATAAGCTATAAGGTTGGATTCCTTTTAACCTTCTGTGGTGTAGTGGTAGCGCCTTGACTTAGTAATCATAAGTCCTAGGTTCGAGTCCCGGTCGGGGTAAAAAATTATTCATGTTTTCACATATGTAATATATATATATATATATATATATATATATATATATATATATATATATATATATATGTATGTATGTATGTATGTATGTATGTATGTATGTGTGATTACCTAATTGTGTTTACGGGAAAGAGCCCAAAGCTCGTATCTTCCCGTCTCCTCATCGGTTCCATTTTATACTTAGTGATACTTATCATACCTGTCCTTAAAACTATGGATTGAGATAGTATTAACTACCTCCTCGCTTAGCCAATTCCAATTATAAACTACTCTTACACTGAAAAAGTATTTCCTTACATCCTGCAAAGAAGTTTTCTTACGAAGCTTCAAACTATGACCTCTAGTTCTAGAGCCAGCCATATCAAAATATCGATCCCTATCCACTCTATCATAACCATGAAGGAATTTAAAGACTGTCACCATATCCCCCCTCACTCTTCTAGCTTCGAGTGATGGTAAGTCTAATTCCCTCAGCCTCTCATCATAACTGAGATTGCGTATTTCTGTATGTATGCATGTATGTATGTGTGTGTATGAATCTATGTATGTATGTATGTATGTACGTATAAAAATCAAACAATAACGACCATTAGTAATTAAAATAAACCATTATAAAGAATCAGAACATTGAATGACTAAGTGTTGTGATGACTTGTCATTTCGAACATTCATGAACAGATTTAGGTAGAGAATTTTCATTTACAAAACTTAAGTTATTACAACAATTAGATTAAACGTGATACTCGGTCGGCCTATTACCAATACAAGAAGCGGGTCTACAGGAGGAAAGCCCCGAGAGTTAAGAAAACTCCAACACAACAAAGAAAACAGAAAATCTTTCATAGTAAAAAAATATAATCTGGTAAAATCCATCCATATACCAAAGCCATATTCCCACTTATAATGGGGGTGGCTGTGTCAAAGTATATATTTTTATTTTTTTATGGGAAGTATATACAGAGGAGGGGATTCCCAGTCCCCTCGCTCCGCCCCATTTAAACGACTTTTACGACACGCAGAGGAACACGGATGAAGTGTTCTTACCCCCTCCCTCATGAGGATATATATATATATATATATATATATATATATATATATATATATATATATATATATATATATATATATATATATATCTTCGTTTGTCTTAGTAAAGATTAGCTTCCTTTTCGAGTTGCTTATTTTCAGTGAGCAACTGCATGAGGAATTTTGTTTCTCAATTCACCTAGATGCACTTTATATATATAAACTTCTCTCATATTTTTTTTTTTTTTTAGAAAAGAGCTAGTATAAAAAAATAATTATAAAACAACGCATCTTACAGCAAAATAGTTATCTTTCCACTGTTATTTTACATAAAAAAAATCGTTAGTAGTTACAATTAGTTTTTTCAAGAGGGGTTTTACATGTACTCCACATAATTTTTTTCTTCATTTTCACATTTAAGTATTTACTTCAAAAGGAGCTTTTACTTCTCAACGCATTAATCTTCCCAGAACATGTGAGCACCATCTGCATCTTTGTAGAAATTTGCATTTTATCACATAACTAGTAAATGAAAATTCAGTTTTTGAACCACAATATTATTAAGAACATTATAAATAGAGCACATTAAGGTGAGTCAAGTAGCCTAAGAGTCACGTCATCTTTTCAAAAGCTAAATCTACACCACTTCAATGAGCAAATTTCATTTTCTAAATATTCCATGTTTAAACAGTCATATTAGAATGAGGTTAGCTTTGAACTATCTAAATTTTCAAAAATTAAATGAACACCCCCCCCCCTGCATTTCTGGAATACTTGTGTTCTATATTCAAGTATTTAGCTTATGAATAATGGTTCAATCCTATTTTTACCCACAAAAGGATGAACCAAGTCATAAAATGAGTTTCATCCATCCATTTTTCAAATACATATTTCTACGAGAACAGATATATCGCCTTCTCTCTCTACTCCATCTCATTTTTCCTCTTTTTCTTCCTAAGTTACTCATAGATGAGTAATGACCTTAAAATTAGTATACTTATCACATTACATATAATTTTTCTTTTTTATTTTCTGTTCATAAATAGAATAACTTCAACGCGCGCTGAGTCGTTTATTTTCATTTGGCAATTTTCCACAAACACACACACGCGCACACGCACACATATTCCTAGACTTCCAGAAAGCGTTTGACACTGTTCCACATGGGAGATTTCTTAGGAAGCTGCAAGCAATGGCTAGAATAGGTGGAAATGTTTTGGAATGGATAAAAACTTACTTAGAAGGAAGGGAACAGAGGGTTAGAGTAAGACACTCAGTGTCTGAATGGAGAAGAGTTAGTAGTGGAGTTCCACAGGTTTCAGTTTTAGGGCCACTTTTGTTCCTTGTATATGTAAATGACCTACCAGAGTCTGTAAATTCATTCATGAATATGCTAGCAGATGATGCAAAGATTGTGAAGAAAGTAAGAAACGAGAACAATGGTAGAGAACTTAAGGACGATCTAAATAGTCTGCATGAGTGGTCAGAAAAGTGGCTAATGAAATTCAGTACTTCAAAATGTAAGGTAATGAGAATGGGTGCAAGTGCAAGAAGGCCCAAGCTTGACTACTCGGTGGCTGGAGTACGTCTTCAGGAGACAGAAAATGAGAGAGATCTAGGAGTAAACATACTGGCAGATTTGTCTCCAGAAATACATATAAATCATAGTAAGGGCAGCATATGCATTCTTATCAAATGTAAAGGTAGTCTTCAGGCACATGGACAAGGAAATGTTCAGAAATATTTATGTAACCTATGTGAGGCCAAAACTCAAATATGCAGCCCCCTTTTGGAATCCGCACTTGAAAAAGCACATAGCTAAGCTTGAAAAAGTTCAAAGACATACCACGATACTGGTGCCAGAAATACACAATCTCAGTTATGATGAGAGGCTGAGGGAATTAGACTTACCATCACTGGGAGCTAGAAGATTGAGGGGGGATATGGTGACAGTCTTTAAATTCCTTCATGGTTATGATAGAGTGGATAGGGATCGATATTTTGATATGGCTGGCTCTAGAACTAGAGGTCATAGTTTCAAGCTTCGTAAGAAAACTTCTTTGCAGGATGTAAGGAAATACTTTTTCAGTGTAAGAGTAGTTGATAATTGGAATTCGCTAAGCGAGGAGGTAGTTAATGCTATCTCAATCCATAGTTTTAAGGACAGGTATGATAAGTATCACTAAGTAGAAAATGGAACCCATCAGGAGACAAGGAATTTCTTGTTGCTCGCATAAATACTGGGTCAGAGAGCATTATAATAACTGTTGTATACAACCCACCAAGGAACCAAAATAGGCTTGAAGTTTATGAGGAAAGTCATATAGGTACTATTGAAGTCATAAACTCAGTTGTTAACATGGCACGGGAAAAAAAATGTAGGATTTTGATTGTGGGAGACTTTAATCATAAAGAGATAGATTGGATAAATCTTGACCCACACAGTGGTGAGGACTCATTCGGGGCAAGATTCCTAGATTGCGTACAAGGGAATTTCCTACACCAACATGTAATGGAACCAACAAGGGCCAGGGGTGGGGATGAGCCATCACTACTTGATCTAGTGTTCACAGATAATGTGTTGGATATTGAAAAAATTGGGTATGAACCACCAATTGGAAAGAGTGACCACTGTGTGTTGTTGATGGAGTATATCATTGAAGATATTCTTCCTGAGAGTAGAGGCACTGAGGACATGAGGAGGAACTATCCGAAAGGAGATTACATCAAAATGAATGAGCTTTTTGCAGTTATTGACTGGAGAACCTTATTTTACAACAAATCTGTACAAGAAATGTATGACATCTTTTGTGAGAAATATGGGAAGATAGTAGATTGCTGCATACCTGTCACCAAAGTAGGTGTAATTCATGCCAGAGAGAAATGGTTCGATAATGGGTGTAAAAGAGCTATGGAGTGGAGAGACAAATGCTGGAAAAGGTATAGGAGGAGAAAAAACATAAATGCCTGGCAAACCTACAAAAGAGCAAGAAATGACTACCTAAGTAAAAGGAGAGAGGCAGAGAGAGACTATGAGAGGGACATCACCAGGAAGGCTAAAGAAAATCCCAAGCTTTTCCACAGCTTTATCAGAGGAAAACTGAAGGTAAAAGAACAGGTTTTAAGGCTAAAGAGAGCGGATGGAAGCATCACTGAGACGGATGAAGAGATCTGCAAAGAATTGAACAAGGAGTTTCAGTCAGTATTTACAGTAGAAAATACCCCACCCCCTCAGATTGCAGTGATAGAAGCTCAAGGGCCGGTATTAGAGAACATCAACCTTACAGCCACAGAGGTATGCAAAGCACTGATGGATTTAGATGTTCATAAAGCTACAGGTCCTGATGACATATCCCCTCATGTGCTTAAAAAATGCGCAAACACAATATCAGTGGCACTAAGTATCATATTTAAGGAGTCACTGGAGTCGGGGGAGATTCCAAGATGCTGGAAACAAGCAAATGTGATACCTATCTTCAAAAAGGGAAGGAGGGATACGGCTCTGAACTATAGACCAGTTTCCTTGACCAGCATAGTTTGCAAAGTTATGGAGAAAATATTAAGGAAACATATCTCTCTTCACTTGGAATCCTTCAACTTTTTGTCAGTGAGGCAACATGGCTTCAGAGAAGGTAGATCAACAGTAACAAACTTATTAGAATTTTATGATGAGGTAAGCCAAATCTTACAGGAAAGAGAGGGCTGGGCAGATTGCATATTCCTAGACTTCCAGAAAGCGTTTGACACTGTTCCACATGGGAGACTTATTAGGAAGCTGCAATCAATGGCTAGAATAGGTGGAAATGTTTTGGAATGGATAAAAACTTACTTAGAAGGAAGGGAATAGAGGGTTAGAGTAAGACACTCAGTGTCTGAATGGAGAAGAGTTAGTAGTGGAGTTCCACAGGGTTCAGTTTTAGGGCCACTTTTGTTCCTTGTATATGTAAATGACCTACCAGAGTCTGTAAATTCATTCATGAATATGTTTGCAGATGATGCAAAGATTGTGAAGAAAGTAAAAAACGAGAACAATGGTAGAGAACTTCAGGAGGATCTAAATAATCTGCATGAGTGGTCAGAAAAGTGGCTAATGAAATTCAATACTTCAAAATGTAAGGTAATGAGAATGGGTACAAGTGCAAAAAGGCCCAAGCTTGACTACTCGGTGGCTGGAGTACAACTTCAAGAGACAGAAAATGAGAGAGATCTAGGAGTAAACATACTGGCAGATTTGTCTCCAGAAATACATATAAATGGCATAGTAAGGGCAGCATATGCATTCTTATCAAATGTAAGGGTAGCCTTCAGGCACATGGACAAGGAAATGTTCAGAAATATTTATGTAACCTATGTGAGGCCAAAACTCGAATATGCAGCCCCCTTTTGGAATCCGCATTTGAAAAAGCACATAGCTAAGCTTGAAAAAGTTCAAAGACATGCCACGAAACTGGTGCCAGAAATACGCAATCTCAGTTATGATGAGAGGCTGAGGGAATTAGACTTACCATCACTCGAAGCTAGAAGAGTGAGGGGGGATATGGTGACAGTCTTTAAATTCCTTCATGGTTATGATAGAGTGGATAGGGATCGATATTTTGATATGGCTGGCTCTAGAACTAGAGGTCATAGTTTGAAGCTTCGTAAGAAAACTTCTTCGCAGGATGTAAGGAAATACTTTTTCAGTGTAAGAGTCGTTGATAATTGGAATTGGCTAAGCGAGGAGGTAGTTAATGCTATCTCAATCCATAGTTTTAAGGACAGGTATGATAAGTATCACTAAGTATAAAATGGAACCGATCAGGAGACGGGAAGATACGAGCTTTGGGCTCTTCCCGTAAACACAATTAGGTAATCACAATTAGGTAATCACACAAAACCCTTGACAAGTCTATAGCAAGACGTAAAAATAACCGAGTATGTAGCAATGCCTGATAAGCTATAAATACTATATTAAAACCATTTCTTAAATAGCTTTTGTCTGCGGGGACACTGTACTATTTCAAGTTCCAACACCATCCTTCGTTGCTTAGCAGATAACAGCATGGGCAACAACTACAACAATACTAATAATAATAATAATAATAATAATAATAATAATAATAATAATAATAATAATAATAATAATAATAATAATAATAATAATAATAATAATAATAATAATTATTATTATTATTATTATTATTATTATTATTATTATTATTATTATTATTATTATTATTGGCCTATCTGAATGTGGTTTAAGTATGAATTGCAAACTAAGTCTTGGGCCCGATTTCTTAAACAGTGTAAAGCTAGGATACCATATTGTTAGTTAGCTAGACACACAAATGGATTTCATACACAGAACCGCATCAGATGCGTTTATTAAATTTATTTGTGTGTGTCTAGCTAACTAACAATATGGTATCCTAGGTTAACACTGATTAAGAAATCGGGTTTATATTTTCAAATATATATATATATATATATATATATATATATATATATATATATATATATATATATATATATATATATATATATATATATATATATATATATATATATATATATATTTATATATATATATATATATATATGAGCACAGACACCATTTTGCACGCCCTTAGCCGCTCTGTGAAGGTTTCTATATAAGAAAATGAAAATACCTTAAGTAAAATGAGAGAGAGAGAGAGAGAGAGAGAGAGAGAGAGAGAGAGAGAGAGAGAGAGAGAGAGAGAGAGAGAGAGAGAGAGAGAGAGAGAGAGAGAGAGAGAGAGAGCAAAAATATAAAATACCAATAAATGATACAATCACCATGCGTACAATAAAATCTCGAAATTTAGTCGAGCTCACGTGGAACGAAAGAACTTAAGAACAATGGATACACAAAAGGAGACCCCCCCCCCCGAACGCTGAAACCTTGGGGAGGGCAGGGGGTTACATAGAATAGTAGGAAACAAAGGGAGAAAATAAAAGTACAAAAGAAAGAAAAAGGGAAAAAAGGAATGAGAAAACGAGAGAGAGAGAGAGAGAGAGAGAGAGAGAGAGAGAGAGAGAGAGAGAGAGAGAGAGAGAGAGAGGAGAGAGAGGCCAATCCCCGATGACGTACTCAAGGAAGCCCGTTTGCGTCCATCCCCCCCTCGTTGCTAATAGGGTTGCTAAATTACGATGTTTCATAAAACTTGTGAATTTTTCGTGCGAGATTGGTCAATGAAATCCTGCAGTCCTATCACTGCCACACCTATGCTACTACATTTTCAAATGTCATAGAAACATATATATACTTTAAATCATATATACAATACATACTTACATTATATATATATATATATATATATATATATATATATATATATATATATATATATATATATATATATATATATATATATATATATATATATATATATATATATATATATATATATATATATATATATATTTATATATGTGTGTGTGTGTGTATATGTATATGTGTATATGTATGTGTATATATATGTATATATATATATATATATATATATATATATATATATATATATATATATATATATATATATATATATATATATATATCCTGTGCCCTGTGGGGCGGGCACAATATCAAAGAATAGCCTCACCGTATTCCCTGCGTGTCGTAAAAGGCGACTAAAAGTGGACGGGGCGGGGGGACTGGGAATCCCCCCCTTGTACCAACCTCCTGTGAGACGTCAAAGAAGAAGGGGAGTGGGGGGGAGAATAACTTCTCCCCAAACTGTTTTCCTTTTTAGATGTCGGCTACCCCCCAATTTAAGGGGGAAACAGCCAAGGTATATGTATATATATATATATATATATATATATATATATATATATATATATATATATATATATATATATATATATATATATGTGTGTGTGTGTGTGTGTGTGTGTGTGTGTGTGTGTGTGTGTGTGTGTGTGTAATTACCTAATTGTGTTTACAGGTAAGAGCCCAAAGCTCGTATCTTCCCGTCTCCTCATAGGTTCCATTTCATACTTAGTGATACTTATCATACCTGTCCTTAAAACTATGGATTGAGATAGCATTAACTACCTCCTCGCTTAGCCAATTCCAATTATCAACTACTCTTACACTGAAAAAGCATTTCCTTACATCCTGCAAAGAAGTTTTCTTACGAAGCTTCAAACTATGACCTCTAGTTCTAGAGCCAGCCATATCAAAATATCGATCCCTATCCACTCTATCATAACCATGAAGGAATTTAAAGACTGTCACCATATCCCCCCTCACTCTTCTAGCTTCGAGTGATGGTAAGTCTAATTCCCTCAGCCTCTCATCATAACTGAGATTGCGTATTTCTGGCACCAGTTTCGTGGCATGTCTTTGAACTTTTTCAAGCTTAGCTATGTGCTTTTTCAAGTGCGAATTACAAAAGGGGGCTGCATATTCGAGTTTGGCCTCACATAGGTTACATACATATTTCTGAACATTTCCTTGTCCATGTGTCTGAAGGTTACCCTTACATTTGGTAAGAATGCATATGCTGCCCTTACTATGCCATTTATATGTATTTCTGGAGACAAATCTACCAGTATGTTTACTCCTAGATCTCTCTCATTTTCTGTCTCTTGAAGTTGTACTCCAGCCACCGAGTAGTCAAGCTTAGGCCTTCTTGCACTTGTACCCATTCTCATTACCTTACATTTTGAAGTATTGAATTTCATTAGCCACTTTTCTGACCACTCATGCAGACTATTTAGATCCTCCTGAAGTTCTCTACCATTGTTCTCGTTTTTTACTTTCTTCACAATCTTTGCATCATCTGCAAACATATTCATGAATGAATTTACAGACTCTGGTAGGTCATTTACATATACAAGGAACAAAAGTGGCCCTAAAACTGAACCCTGTGGAACTCCACTACTAACTCTTCTCCATTCAGACACAGTGTCTTACTCTAACCCTCTATTCCCTTCCTTCTAAGTAAGTTTTTATCCATTCCAAGACATTTCCACCTATTCTAGCCATTGATTGCAGCTTCCTAATAAGTCTCCCATGTGGAACAGTGTCAAACGCTTTCTGGAAGTCTAGGAATACGCAATCTGCCCAGCCCTCTCTTTCCTGTAAGATTCGGCTTACCTCATCATAAAATTCTAATAAGTTTGTTACTGTTGATCTACTGTTGATCTGAAGTCATGTTGCCTCACTGACAAAAAGTTGAAGGATTCCAAGTGAAGAGAGATATGTTTCCTTAGTAGTTTCTCCATAACGTTGCAAACTATGCTGGTCAAGGAAACTGGTCTATAGTTCAGAGCCGTATCTTTCTTTCCCTTTTTGAAGATAGGTATCACATTTGCTTGTTTCCACCATCTTCGAATCTCCCCTGACTCCAGTGGCTTTTTAAATATGATACTTAGTGCCACTGGTATTGAGTTTGCGCATTTTTTAAGCACATGAGGGGATATGTCATCAGGACCTGTAGCTTTATGAACATCTAAATCAATCAGCGCTTTGCATACCTCTGTGGCTGTAAGGTTGATGTTCTCTAATACCGGCCCTTGAGCTTCTATCACTGCAATCTGAGGGGGTGGGGTATTTTCTACTGTAAATACTGACTGAAACTCCTTGTTCAATTCTTTGCAGATCTCTTCATCTGTCTCAGTGATGCTTCCATCCGCTCTCTTTAGCCTTAAAACCTGTTCTTTTACCTTCAGTTTTTCTCTGATAAAGCTGTGGAAAAGCTTGGGATCTTCTTTAGCCTTCCTGGTGATGTCCCTCTCATAGTCTCTCTCTGCCTCTCTCCTTTTACTTAGGTAGTCATTTCTTGCTCTTTTGTAGGTTTGCCAGGCATTTATGTTTTTCCTCCTCCTATACCTTTTCCAGCATTTGTCTCTCCACTCCTTAGCTCTTTTACAATCATTATCGAACTATTTCTCTCTGGCATGAATTACACCTACTTTGGTGACAGGTATGCAGCAATCTACTATCTTCCCATATTTCTCACAAAAGATGTCATACATTTCTTATACAGATTTGTTGTAAAATAAGGTTCTCCAGTCAATAACTGCAAAAAGCTCATTCATTTTGATGTAATGTCCTTTCGGATAGTTCCTCCTCATGTCCTCAGTGCCTCTACTCTCAGGCAGAATATCTTCAATGACATACTCAATCAACAACACACAGTGGTCATTCTTTCCAATTGGTGGTTCATACTCAATTTTTTCAATATCCAACACATTATCTGTGAATACTAGATCAAGTAGTGATGGCTGTGTGTGTGTGTGATTACCTAATTGTGATTACCTAATTGTGTTTACGGGAAAGAGCCCAAAGCTCGTATCTTCCCGTCTCCTGATCGGTTCCATTTTTACACTTAGTGATACTTATCATACCTGTCTTTAAAACTATGGATTGAGATAGCATTAACTACCTCCTCGCTTAGCGAATTCCAATTATCAAGTACTCTTACACTGAAAAAGTATTTCCTTACATCCTGCAAACAAGTTTTCTTACGAAGCTTCAAACTATGACCTCTAGTTCTAGAGCCAGCCATATCGAAATATCGATCCCTATCCACTCTATCATAACCATGAAGGAATTTAAAGACTGTCACCATATCCCCCCTTACTCTTCTAGCTTCGAGTGGTGGCAAGTCTAATTCCCTCAGCCTCTCATCATAACCGAGATTGCGTATTTCTGGCACCAGTTTCGTGGCATGTCTTTGAACTTTTTCAAGCTTAGCTATGTGCTTTTTCAAGTGCGGATTCCAAAAGGGGGCTGCATATTCGAGTTTTGGCCTCACATAGGTTACATAAATATTTCTGAACATTTCCTTGTCCATGTGCCTGAAGGCTACCCTTACATTTGATAAGAATGCATATGCTGCCCTTACTACGCCATTTATATGTATTTCTGGAGACAAATCTGCCAGTATGTTTACTCCTAGATCTCTCTCATTTTCTGTCTCTTGAAGTTGTACTCCAGCCACCGAGTAGTCAAGCTTGGGCCTTCTTGCACTTGTACCCATTCTCATTACCTTACATTTTGAGGTATTGAATTTCATTAGCCACTTTTCTGACCACTCATGCAGATTATTTAGATCCTCCTGAAGTTCTCTACCATTGTTCTCGTTTTTTACTTTCTTCACAATCTTTGCATCATCTGCAAACATATTCATGAATGAATTTACACACTCTGGTAGGTCATTTGCATATACAAGGAACAAAAGTGACACTAAAACTGAACCCTGTGGAACTCCACTACTAACTCTTCTCCATTCAGACACTGAGTGTCTTACTCTAACCCTCTATTCCCTTCCTTCTAAGTAAGTTTTTATCCATTCCAAGACATTTCCACCTATTCTAGCCATTGATTGCAGCTTCCTAATAAGTCTCCCATGTGGAACAGTGTCAAACGCTTTCTGGAAGTCTAGGAATATGCAATCTGCCCAGCCCTCTCTTTCCTGTAAGATTTGGCTTACCTCATCATAAAATTCTAAAAGTTTGTTACTGTTGATCTTCCTTCTCTGAAGCCATGTTGCCTCACTGACAAAAAGTTGAAGGATTCCAAGTGAAGAGAGATATGTTTCCTTAGTAGTTTCTCCATAAGTTTGCAAACTATGCTGGTCAAGGAAACTGGTCTATAGTTCAGAGCCGTATCCCTCCTTCCCTTTTTGAAGATAGGTATCACATTTGCTTGTTTCCAGCATCTTGGAATCTCCCCCGACTCCAGTGACTCCTTAAATATGATACTTAGTGCCACTGATATTGTGTTTGTGCATTTTTTAAGCACATGAGGGGATATGTCATCAGGACCTGTAGCTTTATGAACATCTAAATCCATCAGCGCTTTGCATACCTCTGTGGCTGTAAGGTTGATGTTCTCTAATACCGGCCCTTGAGCTTCTATCACTGCAATCTGAGGGGGTGTGGTATTTTCTACTGTAAATACAGACTGAAACTCCTTGTTCAATTCTTTGCAGATCTCTTCGTCCGTCTCAGTGATGCTTCCATCCGCTCTCTTTAGCCTTAAAACCTGTTCTTTTACCTTCAGTTTTCCTCTGATAAAGCTGTGGAAAATCTTGGGATTTTCTTTAGCCTTCCTGGTGATGTCCCTCTCATAATCTCTCTCTGCCTCTCTCCTTTTACTTAGGTAGTCATTTCTTGCTCTTTTGTAGGTTTGCCAGGCATTTATGTTTTTTCTCCTCCTATACCTTTTCCAGCATTTGTCTCTCCACTCCTTAGCTCTTTTACACCCATTATCGAACCATTTCTCTCTGGCATGAATTACACCTACTTTGGTGACAGGTATGCAGCAATCTACTATCTTCCCATATTTCTCACAAAAGATGTCATACATTTCTTGTACAGATTTGTTGTAAAATAAGGTTCTCCAGTCAATAACTGCAAAAAGCTCATTCATTTTGATGTAATCTCCTTTCGGATAGTTCCTCCTCATGTCCTCAGTGCCTCTACTCTCAGGAAGAATGTCTTCAATGATATACTCCATCAACAACACACAGTGGTCACTCTTTCCAATTGGTGGTTCATACTCAATATTTTCAATATCCAACACATTATCTGTGAACACTAGATCAAGTAGTGATGGCTCATCCCCACCCCTGGCTCTTGTTGGTTCCATTACATGTTGGTGTAGGAAATTCCCTTGTATGCAATCTAGGAATCTTGCCCCAAATGAATCCTCACCACTGTGTGGGTCAAGATTTATCCAATCTATCTCTTTATGATTAAAGTCTCCCATAATCAAAATCCTACATTTTTTCTCCCGTGCCATGTTAACAACTGAGTTTATGACTTCAATAGTACCTATATGACTTTCCTCATAAATTTCAAGCCAATTTTGGTTCCTTGGTGGGTTGTATACAACAGTTATTATAATGCTCTCTGACCCAGTATTTATGCGAGCAACAAGAAATTCCCTGAACTCACTTTCTATAGCCAAGTTTATTTCTTCAACTTGAATCCTCTCACTAATGAGCAGTGCTATCCCTCCACCAGTCCTCTCAGATCTTTCAACCCTTAGTATTCTGAAGCCCTTAGGAAAAACTGTGACACTGTTTATGTCCTCACTCAACTTAGTCTCTGTAATTGCTACTATATCTGCCTTACTGTTTTGAATCCTATCTTTTAATTCTACTGCCTTACCAGCTAATCCATCAGCATTTGTGTATAACAATCTTAATGAGACCCCATCCCCTGATCTTCTGTCATTATCTTCTTTATCTCCCCTTTGTCTGGAAGTATTCTGTAACGAAAATTTTTCTTCTCTTCTTCATTTCTTTCATCATTTAACCTTCTTGCCTCTTGCAACAAGTTTTTGATCTTTCCCATCTCTTCCTGTGTTCTGTATCGTCTAATGAACACTTCTTTGCATTCTTGAAGGTCTTTTAGGCTTTTTTTTCTCAACAATATTTCCCTACATGTTTCCCCTCTCTCAAAGGTTACTTTTGTTGGTCTCGGCTTTCCTTCCCTCGAATATTTACCTAGTTGGTGTATGTTTACAATATCCTCAGGACCACATACTACTCCAAGCTTTCTTATCAGGTCTACAACGATAGCTTTATTTTCTTCAAGTCTCCCCTGCCATGTTGGCTCCTGGGATTCACTTATGCCTGAGATTACCACTGTCTTCTCCTTATCAAGTGCCTGTCTGATGTGTGTGTGTGTGTGTGTGTGTGTGTGTGTGTGTGTGTGTGTGTGTGTGTGTGTGTGTGTGTGTGTGTGTGTGTGTGTGTGTGTGTGTGTGTGTGAGATTACCTAATTGTGATTACCTAATTGTGTTTACGGGAAAGAGCCCAAAGCTCGTATCTTCCCGTCTCCTGATCGGTTCCATTTTTAGACTTAGTGATACTTATCATACCTGTCCTTAAAACTATGGATTGAGGTAGCATTAACTACCTCCTCGCTTAGCGAATTCCAATTATCAACTACTCTTACACTGAAAAAGTATTTCCTTACATCCTGCAAACAAGTTTTCTTCCGAAGCTTCAAACTATGACCTCTAGTTCTAGAGCCAGCCATATCGAAATATCGATCCCTATCCACTCTATCATAACCATGAAGGAATTTAAAGACTGTCACCATATCCCCCCTTACTCTTCTAGCTTCGAGTGATGGCAAGTCTAATTCCCTCAGCCTCTCATCATAACCGAGATTGCGTATTTCTGGCACCAGTTTCGTGGCATGTCTTTGAACTTTTTCAAGCTTAGCTATGTGCTTTTACAAGTGCGGATTCCAAAAGGGGGCTGCATATTCGAGTTTTGGCCTCACATAGGTTACATAAATATTTCTGAACATTTCCTTGTCCATGTGCCTGAAGGCTACCCTTACATTTGATAAGAATGCATATGCTGCCCTTACTACGCCATTTATATGTATTTCTGGAGACAAATCCGCCAATATGTTTACTCCTAGATCTCTCTCATTTTCTGTCTCCTGAAGCTGTACTCCAGCCACCGAGTAGTCAAGCTTGGGCCTTCTTGCACTTGTACCCATTCTCATTACCTTACATTTTGAGGTATTGAATTTCATTAGCCACTTTTCTGACCACTCATGCAGATTATTTAGATCCTCCTGAAGTTCTCTACCATTGTTCTCGTTTTTTACTTTCTTCACAATCTTTGCATCATCTGCAAACATATTCATGAATGAATTTACAGACTCTGGTAGGTCATTTACATATACAAGGAACAAAAGTGGCCCTAAAACTGAACCCTGTGGAACTCCACTACTAACTCTTCTCCATTCAGACACTGAGTGTCTTACTCTAACCCTCTGTTCCCTTCCTTCTAAGTAAGTTTTTATCCATTCCAAGACATTTCCACCTATTCTAGCCATTGATTGCAGCTTCCTAATAAGTCTCCCATGTGGAACAGTGTCAAACGCTTTCTGGAAGTCTAGGAATATGCAATCTGCCCAACCCTCTCTTTCCTGTAAGATTTGGCTTACCTCATCATAAAATTCTAATAAGTTTGTTACTGTTGATCTTCCTTCTCTGAAGCCATGTTGCCTCACTGACAAAAAGTTGAAGGATTCCAAGTGAAGAGAGATATGTTTCCTTAGTAGTTTCTCCATAAGTTTGCAAACTATGCTGGTCAAGGAAACTGGTCTATAGTTCAGAGCCGTATCCCTCCTTCCCTTTTTGAAGATAGGTATCACATTTGCTTGTTTCCAGCATCTTGGAATCTCCCCCGACTCCAATGACTCCTTAAATATGATACTTAGTGCCACTGATATTGTGTTTGCGCATTTTTTAAGCACATGAGGGGATATGTCATCAGGACCTGTAGCTTTATGAACATCTAAATCCATCAGCGCCTTGCATACCTCTGTGGCTGTAAGGTTGATGTTCTCTAATACCGGCCCTTGAGCTTCTATCACTGCAATCTGAGGGGGTGGGGTATTTTCTACTGTAAATACTGACTGAAACTCCTTGTTCAATTCTTTGCAGATCTCTTCGTCCGTCTCAGTGATGCTTCCATCCGCTCTCTTTAGCCTTAAAACCTGTTCTTTTACCTTCAGTTTTCCTCTGATAAAGCTGTGGAAAAGCTTGGGATTTTCTTTAGCCTTCCTGGTGATGTCCCTCTCATAATCTTTCTCTGCCTCTCTCCTTTTACTTAGGTAGTCATTTCTTGCTCTTTTGTAGGTTTGCCAGGCATTTATGTTTTTTCTCCTCCTATACCTTTTCCAGCATTTGTCTCTCCACTCCTTAGCTCTTTTACACCCATTATCGAACCATTTCTCTCTGGCATGAATTACACCTACTTTGGTGACAGGTATGCAGCAATCTACTATCTTCCCATATTTCTCACAAAAGATGTCATACATTTCTTGTACAGATTTGTTGTAAAATAAGGTTCTCCAGTCAATAACTGCAAAAAGCTCATTCATTTTGATGTAATCTCCTTTCTGATAGTTCCTCCTCATGTCCTCAGTGCCTCTACTCTCAGGAAGAATGTCTTCAATGATATACTCCATCAACAACACACAGTGGTCACTCTTTCCAATTGGTGGTTCATACTCAATATTTTCAATATCCAACACATTATCTGTGAACACCAGATCAAGTAGTGATGGCTCATCCCCACCCCTGGCTCTTGTTGGTTCCATTACATGTTGGTGTAGGAAATTCCCTTGTACGCAATCTAGGAATCTTGCCCCAAAGGAGTCCTCACCACTGTGTGGGTCAAGATTTATCCAATCTATCTCTTTATGATTAAAGTCTCCCATAATCAAAATCCTACATTTTTTCTCCCGCGCCATGTTAACAACTGAGTTTATGACTTCAATCGTACCTATATGACTTTCCTCATAAATTTCAAGCCTATTTTGGTTCCTTGGTGGGTTGTATACAACAGTTATTATAATGCTCTCTGACCCAGTATTTATGCGAGCAACAAGAAATTCCCTGAACTCACTTTCTATAGCCAAGTTTATCTCTTCAGCTTGAATCCTCTCACTTATGAGCAGTGCTATCCCTCCACCAGTCCTCTCAGATCTTTCGACCCTTAGTATTCTGAAGCCCTTAGGAAAAACTGTGACACTGTTTATGTCCTCACTCAACTTAGTCTCTGTAATTGCTACTATATCTGCCTTACTGTTGTGAATCCTATCTTTTAATTCTACTGCCTTACCAGCTAATCCATCAGCATTTGTGTATAACAATCTTAATGAGGCCCCATCCCCTGATCTTCTGTCATTATCTTCTTTATCTCCCCTTTGTCTGGAAGTATTCCGTAACGAAAATTTTTCTTCTCTTCTTCATTTCTTTCATCATTTAACCTTCTTGCCTCTTGCAACAAGTTTTTGATCTTTCCCATCTCTTCCTGTGTTCTGTATCGTCTAATGAACACTTCTTTGCATTCTTGAAGGTCTTTTAGACTTTTTTTTCTCAACAATATTTCCCTACATGTCTCCCCTCTCTCAAAGGTTACTTTTGTTGGTCTCGGCTTTCCTTCCCTCGAATATTTACCTAGTTGGTGTATGTTTACAATATCCTCAGGACCACATACTACTCCAAGCTTTCTTATCAGGTCTACAACGCTAGCTTTATTTTCTTCAAGTCTCCCCTGCCATGTTGGCTCCTGGGATTCACTTATGCCTGAGATTACCACTGTCTTCTCCTTATCAAGTGCCTGTCTGATGAGTGGGTTTGCCCTTTCCATCACAACGTCTTTCATTTTTTCGATTACTGTCTCTTTATAGTCAACTGTTTGTATGTTTTCCAGTGCCACCACCTTTACAGCCTCTTTTACTGCCACATTCCCCTTTAGTGCATCAGCAAAGGACGTTTTCATGGCATCATTTTCCATATTCAGCTCCTGGAACTCTTTTCTGAACTGTTCAATGTTTTCCTTAATCTGGACATTCCAAGCAGCAATCTCGTCTCTCTCAGAAGAGAGCAGTGAACTAACATCTAATTCCTTTAGGTTGTCATTCAGCTGTTTGTTTTTATCTTCTTGTTTAGAAATTCTAGATTCTAGTTGACTCTTTTCCCCTTCCAGCTTCTTTATTTTTTTTTCTAGTTCCTTTCTCTCCTGCCCTTGTGCTTTATTTGCTTCCTCCAAAGATCTTATTTGTTCTCTGAGTGTTTCATTCTCTTTCATTTCTCCATCCATATTCCGAATTTTATCAT
>JAXCGZ010006923.1:17500-21807 GCA_037179515.1 Halocaridina rubra | reverse complement strand
AAAAATCTACATTTTCTCCATTGCATTCAACACGAGATTTCATATAAAAAGAAATACTCTTTGCTGGGTAACTCTAGTAATTCCATCCGCTTCAGTGGGTGAGGACTGTCTGAGAGTTGTGCCTCGTTGCAGCCTCGGTTCCATTTGTTACAACTGGGTCTACCAAAATAGTGTCTATGGAGAATCCCGGGGTGCTTGGAGCTTATCATGCATAAAATCATTAAATAAATAAATAAATAAACATATAAATGAGTCAATAAATAATTAAATGGATAAATTAAAATTATAATATAAGTGCATAAATAAATAAGTTAACACACTAATAAAAAGTCAATAATCAAATATGTAAATAAATAAGTCAACATATATATACATGAGTGATGATTAAATAAATAAATAATTTAATTAACTAATTAAAATAAAGAAATGCCCATAAACGAGTAAATAAATAACTATATATACATATACATATACATACACAAACAAACAAACACACACACACACACACACACACACACACACACACACACACACACACACACACACACACACACACACACACACACACACACACACTACCCAAGTAAAAGGAGAGAGGCAGAGAGAGACTATGAGAGGGACATCACCAGGAAGGCTAAAGAAAATCCCAAGCTTTTCCACAGCTTTATCAGAGGAAAACTGAAGGTAAAAGAACAGGTTTTAAGGCTAAAGAGAGCGGATGGAAGCATCACTGAGACGGATGAAGAGATCTGCAAAGAATTGAACAAGGAGTTTCAGTCAGTATTTACAGTAGAAAATACCCCCACCCCCTCAGATTGCAGTGATAGAAGCTCAAGGGCCGGTATTAGAGAACATCAACCTTACAGCCACAGAGGTATGCAAAGCGCTGATGGATTTAGATGTTCATAAAGCTACAGGTCCTGATGACATATCCCCTCATGTGCTTAAAAAATGCGCAAACACAATATCAGTGACACTAAGTATCATATTTAAGGAGTCACTGGAGTCGGGGAGATTCCAAGATGCTGGAAACAAGCAAATGTGATACCTATCTTCAAAAAGGGAAGGAGGGATACGGCTCTGAACTATAGACTAGTTTCCTTGACCAGCATAGTTTGCAAAGTTATGGAGAAACTACTAAGGAAACATGTCTCTCTTCACTTGGAATCCTTCAACTTTTTGTCAGTGAGGCAACATGGCTTCAGAGAAGGTAGATCAACAGTAACAAACTTATTAGAATTTTATGATGAGGTAAGCCAAATCTTACAGGAAAGAGAGGGCTGGGCAGATTGCATATTCCTAGACTTCCAGAAAGCGTTTGACACTGTTCCATATGGGAGACTTATTAGGAAGCTGCAATCAATGGCTAGAATAGGTGGAAATGTTTTGGAATGGATAAAAACTTACTTAGAAGGAAGGGAACAGAGGGTTAGAGTAAGACACTCAGTGTCTGAATGGAGAAGAGTTAGTAGTGGAGTTCCACATGGTTCAGTTTTAGGGCTACTTTTGTTCCTTGTATATGTAAATGACCTACCAGAGTCTGTAAATTCATTCATGAACATGTTTGCAGATGATGCAAAGATTGTGAAGAAAGTAAAAAACGAGAACAATGGTAGAGAACTTCAGGAGGATCTAAATAATCTGCATGAGTGGACAGAAAAGTGGCTAATGAAATTTAATACTTCAAAATGTAAGGTAATGAGAATGGGTACAAGTGCAAGAAGGCCCAAGCTTGACTACTCGGTGGCTGGAGTACAACTTCAAGAGACAGAAAATGAGAGAGATCTAGGAGTAAACATACTGGCAGATTTGTCTCCAGAAATACATATAAATGGCATAGTAAGGGCAGCATATGCATTCTTATCAAATGTAAGGGTAGCCTTCAGGCACATGGACAAGGAAATGTTCAGAAATATTTATGTAACCTATGTGAGGCCAAAACTGGAATATGCAGCCCCCTTTTGGAATCCGCACATGAAAAAGCACATAGCTAAGCTTGAAAAAGTTCAAAGACATGCCACGAAACTGGTGCCAGAAATACGCAATCTCAGTTATGATGAGAGGCTGAGGGAATTAGACTTACCATCACTCGAAGCTAGAAGAGTAAGGGGGGATATGGTGACAGTCTTTAAATTCCTTCATGGTTATGATAGAGTGGATAGGGATCGATATTTTGATATGGCTGGCTCTAGAACTAGAGGTCATAGTTTGAAGCTTCGTAAGAAAACTTCTTTGCAGGATGTAAGGAAATACTTTTTCAGTGTAAGAGTAGTTGATAATTGGAATTCGCTAAGCGAGGAGGTAGTTAATGCTATCTCAATCCATAGTTTTAAGGACAGGTATGATAAGTATCACTAAGTATAAAATGGAACCGATCAGGAGACGGGAAGATACGAGCTTTGGGCTCTTTCCCGTAAACACAATTAGGTAATCATAATTAGGTAATCACACACACACACACACACACACACACACACACACACACACACACACACACACACACACACACACATATATATATATATATATATATATATATATATATATATATATATATATATATATATATATATATATAGATATATAAGTAAATACTCAGATAAGTAAACACTCTAATACACATATAAATAATTATAAATATAAATAAATAAATCAACAGATGAAAACATAAATGATGAACAAAAACATAAATAAGTTCATATATATCCAGATATGCAAGTACAAATATATAAACAAATAACTAAATAAAAGACCATTTAAACCCCCTTATCTTTATCAAGCTAAACCAGGATTTGTTCTAAAATAAACATTTATTCAGAAAACCTTAAGTCTGGAAAATGGAACCTGGAAAAAGGTAGATTTTCAGATTTTCCTGGATCAGGAAAAAGTGAATTTGGGAAAAGGTAGATCTTCCAGGATCATGAGAGAGAGAGAGAGAGAGAGAGAGAGAGAGAAGAGAGAGAGAGAGAGAGAGAGAGAGAGAGAGAGAGAGAGAGAGAGAGAGAGAGAGAGAGAGAGAGAGAGAGAGAGAGAGAGAGAGAGAGAGAGAGAGAGAGAGAGAGAGAGAGAGAGAGAGAGAGAGAGAGAGAGTCTAAATAAAAAAAATAGGTAAATTTTATATCAAGTTTACCCAAGGCATTCGTACTAAACATTAAATAATACAAACTTAAAACTCTGATGACATTATACCAATAAAATTAACTACAATTGTACGATTGCGTATAACAAACAAATGCATATGAGAGAATTTGTTCAGTTTTTAAGTATATCGCGATATGAAGGTAAAATAAAAAAAATAAAAATAAGACAGAGAAAATCCTATAATCTCTACCATTAAATCGCAGAAGAGTTACGAGAAATTGCAAATCCTCCTTTTATTGTCATATATCCAGAAACAACAACAACAACAACAACAATAACAATACAAATAATAACAGTAACAACAACATCTACAATTACCACGCTATAAAGGTCTAACACATGCGTGTGTATGTGCGCATATATATATATATATATATATATATATATATATATATATATATATATATATATATATATATACACTCACACACACACACACACATATATATATATATATATATATATATATATATATATATATATATATATATATATATATATATATATATATATATATAGATAGATAGATAGATAGATAGACAGATAGATAGATATACTGATAGATAGATAAATTAGATAGATATTTGTGTGCGCTTAAGCACAAACTATTAGCACACAGCATTAACTGGTAAGTACGTCCAACAGTGAAACGACACAGAAAATAATATTTCGGGTCCTAACTGAATTGTGTTTGAGAAGGGGTTCAGTTAGTATCCTAAATATAGCGTTACTATCCATATGTTGTTGCACTGATGGGCTTCCTTAAACCCCAAACACACGCACTATGCACAAAATTTCAAAGCAAAGTGGAAAATTCAAAATTGTGAAAATGGACAGATATGTGTAAACTTAATTTTTTTGGTCAAAATTTTATATAAAAAATAGTTTTTTTTCCATTAAAATATAATACTAAAAATAAGATATTTCTATCAAAAGGTAATGCTGAAAATATGATAGCTTTGTCAAAATCTTATAATGTATTGAAAGAGGTAAATATATAATATTTTTTTTAAAAAGTATTTAAAAATGAGACAAAATTATAAAAATTACCTCGAAAAACAATTTCTAAGTTTAGTCTATAAATTTGTGTTTTTTTTTATTTAAATATACTCTTGTATTTGAATATGTAAAAATAAAAGTTAATTTATTTTTCGAAATTTAAAAGT
>JAXCGZ010006923.1:10000-12500 GCA_037179515.1 Halocaridina rubra | reverse complement strand
CAGGCATTTATGTTTTTTCTCCTCCTATACCTTTTCCAGCATTTGTCTCTCCACTCCTTAGCTCTTTTACACCCATTATCGAACCATTTCTCTCTGGCATGAATTACACCTACTTTGGTGACAGGTATGCAGCAATCTACAATCTTCCCATATTTCTCACAAAAGATGTCATACATTTCTTGTACAGATTTGTTGTAAAATAAGGTTCTCCAGTCAATAACTGCAAAAAGCTCATTCATTTTGATGTAATCTCCTTTCTGATAGTTCCTCCTCATGTCCTCAGTGCCTCTACTCTCAGGAAGAATGTCTTCAATGATATACTCCATCAACAACACACAGTGGTCACTCTTTCCAATTGGTGGTTCATACTCAATATTTTCAATATCCAACACATTATCTGTGAACACCAGATCAAGTAGTGATGGCTCATCCCCACCCCTGGCTCTTGTTGGTTCCATTACATGTTGGTGTAGGAAATTCCCTTGTACGCAATCTAGGAATCTTGCCCCAAAGGAGTCCTCACCACTGTGTGGGTCAAGATTTATCCAATCTATCTCTTTATGATTAAAGTCTCCCATAATCAAAATCCTACATGTGTGTGTGTGTGTGTGTGTGTGTGTGTGTGTGTGTGTGTGTGCGCGTGTGTAAGTAACTTCACAGTAAGCACTACAGAAATGGTAACAGGGTATTTTTTTTTTTTTAGTAAACAATAAGAAACGATATTTTATAGTTTTTTTATGAACGATCATGGCATCAATAAACCCAATAAGGCCAATTAAATGATTTTTAAATAAATAAATAAATAATAAAATAAATAAATACATTTGCAACAAGATATAAAATCACCAGTACAAACAGCGACAAAAGAATTAGCTACTGCTGGCGAGCCTCACAGCAAAAGATCCTTGTCCATTTACCCTGTGGATGACCTAAGCAGAGTGTGAAGGGAAAGTGTGGCAGCCCTTTATTCACATAGAGTTATAATGCAGTAACTCGAGTGAACTGACTTCTGTTGAATGAGGGTATGCTTTGACTCGGTCATCCTCTTGGAAGGGGAATTGCAGTCATCATATATGTATGTATGTACTGATCTTCTCAATGTACAATATTAACTGTACTAATTACGTGTGTATGATCAACTTACTCTATGCACTTTTTAAATTGTGTTCAAACGCGGTGCATACGTGTCTATGTGTGTGTGTGTGTGTGTGTATGTGTGTGTGTGTGTGTGTGTGTGTGTGTGTGTGTGTGTGTGTGTGTGTGTGTATGTGTGTGTGTGTGTGTGTGTGTGTGTGTGTGTGTGTGTGTGTGTGTGTGTGTGTGTGTGTGTGTGTGTGTGTGATTACCTAATTGTGTTTACGGGAAAGAGCCCAAAGCTCGTATCTTCCCGTCTCCTGAGAGGTTCCATTTTATACTTAGTGATACTTATCATACCTGTCCTTAAAACTATGGATTGAAATAGCATTAACTACCTCCTCGCTTAGCGAATTCCAATAATCAACTACTCTTACACTGAAAAAGTATTTCCTTATATCCTGCAAAGAAGTTTTCTTACGAAGCTTCAAACTATGACCTCTAGTTCTAGAGCCAGCCATATCAAAATATCGATCCCTATCCACTCTATCATAACCATGAAGGAATTTAAAGACTGTCACCATATCCCCCCTCACTCTTCTAGCTTCCAGTGATGGTAAGTCTAATTCCCTCAGCCTCTCATCATAACTGAGATTGCGTATTTCTGGCACCAGTTTCGTGGCATGTCTTTGAAGTTTTTCAAGCTTAGCTATGTGCTTTTTCAAGTGCGGATTCCAAAAGGGGGCTGCATATTCGAGTTTTGGCCTCACATAGGTTACATAAATATTTCTGAAAATTTCCTTGTCCATGTGCCTGAAGGCTACCCTTACATTTGATAAGAATGCATATGCTGCCCTTACTATGCCATTTATATGTATTTCTGGAGACAAATCTGCCAGTATGTTTACTCCTAGATCTCTCTCATTTTCTGTCTCTTGAAGCTGTACTCCAGCCACCGAGTAGTCAAGCTTGGGCCTTCTTGCACTTGTACCCATTCTCATTACCTTACATTTTGAAGTATTGAATTTCATTAGCCACTTTTCTGACCACTCATGCAGATTATTTAGATCCTCCTGAAGTTCTCTACCATTGTTCTCGTTTTTTACTTTCTTCACAATCTTTGCATCATCTGCAAACATATTCATGAATGAATTTACAGACTCTGGTAGGTCATTTACATATACAAGGAACAAAAGTGGCCCTAAAACTGAACCCTGTGGCACTCCACTACTAACTCTTCTCCATTCAGACACTGAGTGTCGTACTCTAACCCTCTGTTCCCTTCCTTCTAAGTAAGTTTTTATCAATTCCAAAACATTTCCACCTATTCTAGCCATTGATTGCAGCTTCCTAATAAGTCTCCCATGTGGAACAGTGTCAAACGCTTTCTGGAAGTCTAGGAATATGCAATCTGCCCAGCCCTCTC
>JAXCGZ010006923.1:0-2500 GCA_037179515.1 Halocaridina rubra | reverse complement strand
ACACTCTCACTAACCATTCCAATGCATTCACACCCCCTTCTTTCAACATCTCCGCTCTCACACCATCCATTCCAGGTGCTTTACCTGCTCTTGCTTCATACAATGCCCTTTTCACCTCCTCACTTGTAATCTCTCTCTCATTTTCATCTCCCATTACTGGCACTTGAACACCGCCCCACTGGGGGGGCGGGGGGGCGGACTGATAGCTGCGCTCTCTATCTTCCTCAACATTCAGCAAGCACTCAAAATATTCTGCACATCTCTTCCGTGCGTTGGTCCCTCTTAACATCTGTCCATTCACATCTTTCACTGTCTCTCCCATCCTCGATCCACCCTTCCTTACTCTCTTCACTTCTTTCCAAAACTTCTTTTTACTCTCCTCATACGACCTACTAATATCCTGTCCCCACCTAGCATTTGCCAACCTCTTCTATTCCTCTACCTTCCGCTTGGCTTCCACATTTTTCTCCCTATAGCTTTCATACTTCTCCCTACTTTTACACTGCAGCCATTCCTCAAAAGCCCTCTTTTTCTCTTCCACCTTCATTTTCACCCCTTCATTCCACCACTCGCTGCCCCTCCTCATGCCACCTCCAACAAACCTCTTTCCACACACATCACTTGCATGTCCCACAAAACATTCTTTCATCAACCCCCATTCTTCCTCTAACTCCCCAACTTCTCTTTCTTTCACCCTGTCATATGCCACTCTCAACCTGTCCTGATATTCCTGTCTCTTCTCTGGCTTTTTCAACTCTTCCACCTTCACTACTTTCCCTTCTACATCCCGCCACTCTATTTCCCCACTCTTTTGCTACTACCACTTCTGCTTCAACCAAAACATGATCAGACATCCCAGCAGCCACACCCCTAAATGCATGCACATCTTTCACTCTACCAATCATTCTCTTTGCTACCAACACATAATCCATCAATGCTCTTTCTTTCACTCTTCCATTTGCCACTCTCATCCATGTATACTCATTTATTAAATTCTTCTTGAAAAAACTATTACCTATCACCAACTCTTGCTCTACACACATATCTAACAGTCTCTTGCCACTCTCATTCCCACCTGGTACCCCATACTTTCCTACAACACCTTCTACCTCTCCATCACCCACTCTGGCATTCAAGTCACCCAACACAACTACATAGTTCCTTCTACTCAGACCGTCCACACACCTAGCTAACTCATTCCAGAATTCCTCCCGCTCTTCCTCACTTCTCTCACATCCTGGCCCATATACAATAACAAAAGCCCAACATTCCCTACCCACCCTAACCCTCACCCACATCAGCCTAGATGACACTTCTTTCCATTTCACTACCTTATTAACCATCTATTCACTCAGCAATAATCCCACACCTTCTCTCACTCTCCCCCTTTCAGTCCCAGACACCTACCTGTCACTTCAACAAATGCCACTTCTCCTTTTCCTTTCATCTTCGTCTCATACAATGCCAATACATCCATCCTCCTCCTACCAAACATATATCCAATCTCGCATCTTTTGCTCTTTATCGTACTACAACCACACACATTTAGACAGCCAAAAACTAGAGTTTGGGGAGAAGTTACTCTCCCCTCTACTCCCCTTCTTCTTTGACATCTCGCAGGAGGTTAATTCAAGGGGGGGATTCTCAGTCCCCTCGCCCCACCCATTTTTAGTCGCCTCTTACAACACGCAGGGAATACGTTGGGGCTATTCTTTGATGCCACAGGGCACCATATACACACAATATATATATATATATATATATATATATATATATATATATATATATATATATATATATATATATATATATATATATATATATATATATATATATATATATATATATATATATATATATATATATATATATATATATATATAGCTGCATATATGACCCTATATATATAGTTACCCACACATGTGCGTATCTAAATATGCTCAGGGCTAGTAAAAATGAATAAGGACGGCATACAGTAACCCAACTATTGTTTACAGTGTAATATCTCCATTTAAAGGCTTTTAGTGTTTCACTCTCCGGTGAAAATGCAAGCTGTTTTTAATATACATGTAAATTTCACAATGGATAAAACCATCCATTTTATTACTCCAGCCTGGAAATATATTCATTTAAAAATGTGCTCTATTACTATTGTCTAAGTGCCATGGAAATACCAACGCTGGAAACAGATCAGAAAGTAACTAACTCCTATCTCGATGTTTATTTATATACAACGGTTCAACAGGAAAGGTTTTTGTTCGTTTGTGTATGTGTGTGTGTGTTTTTCTTATGTATAAAGTTTTCTTGTATGTTGTGGTCTTTAATTTAAATCAATTTATTTCACTTTAACTACGTCGGGATTTAGATACACTAATATTAATATATATATATATATATATATATATATATATATATATATATATATATATATATATATATATATATATATATATTATATATATTTATATATATATATATATATATATATATATATATAAAT